>JABUQX010146454.1:0-26656 GCA_015478945.1 Trachelipus rathkii | reverse complement strand
TATATATATATATATATATATATATATATATATATATATATATATATATAGGTATATATCAGAGGGCACTTCCCCGCTAGTCCGCTAGTCCGCTCCGAGCGGACTACCAGAATAGGTGCGGACTGGCGGAGGTGCGGAGTCAGTCAGAAAATTAGCGACTTGTACATGTGCGGATCAAAAAGCTTCCGCTTGTTCCGCACCTTTTTTAAAAATGAAAAATATAGTTTACTTATTAAAAATTCTTATTGGTTATAATAAAGAAATATATTTTATCTTAAGTTTATAACTAATTATATTTTTAGTCTAAGACTTATTGTTTTTTAATAATTAAACTTCCAAAATAATCTCAACCTCCTTAAAGGTACCATATATAATAAATAACATTTAAATTGATTTTATAGACTGAATGGCTATTACCCTCATCTATAACTTTAATTAATTATATTATTACCATAATAACTAGGCAATATCTAAATCAATTCCTTGTGAAACCCAAATATATATATATATATACTATATAGCAGCAGCAGTGCTAGTATATATATTATATATATATATGCTATATATATATATATATATATATATATATATATATATATATATATATATATATATATATATATATATATATATATAAATATTACACATATATATATATATATATATATATATATTATATATATATATATATTATAGCAGTATATATTACATATATATATATATATATATATATATATACACATTCACATATATACATATATATATTGGTTACTACATATAAGAGTCAACCACTTATAAATAGCTATATATATATATATATATATATATATATGAGAGCATGTTGTTAAAGGTTATGCTATTACATATATACATATTTCCGGGGTTTTACACAGAACTGATCAATATATATATATATATATGAGTTACTATATATATATATATATATATATATATATATATATATATATATATATTATATATATATATATATATATATATATATATATATATATATATATATATATATATATATATACACCTCTGAGATATAACATTAAAATAATCTCTGTAGGAGCGAGACTCTCATGGATTCTACTCAAAGTTCAATGAAATAGACCTTCATGGTGACAGGGTGGCCAAAACATTTCGTAGCTGGAAAGCAGAAATTTACTCAGGCGAGACCCCAAATAGCATTTGGACTGCTGAAGTGAACTAACACCAGCACTCCTCTCACTAAGGACATCTTTCCCTCTCAGCATAGGCAGAATTTGTTGAACTCTGTTCATAAAATATAATACACCTCTCCCTAGTTCTGCGGCTGTAGAGCGAATATTTAGTATTGGTGGGGGATATTTTGAGGGCAAAGAGGTCAGCCTTACTTATACTGCTTTTAATTTTGAGCAGCTAATCTTTTTGAAAGGTAATATGGATCTCTTGTCCTTTGAAGAAGACGTTGAGGAGGAGGAGGAAAATCTTGAGATTTTCTAAATATTCATTCAATTTTTCATATAATATTATAAATAATTTTTTTGTAAGGATATATACCATTTAGTATTATTATTAAAATATTTTTGTGAAGTCACACATTATTAGCGGGAGACGTGCGGACGTGCGGACGTGCGATAGCGGAGGTTTCTGAATAAGTGCGGAGGAGCGCTAGCGGACTACGTGTTTTCAAGGTGCTGGAGGTGCTAGCGGATCATCACCCCGGTGCCGCTGACGTGCTCGATCCGGGGCATATCGAGGTCGTGCGGCGGCGCAGCGGTGGGGTTGCGGTATGTCGGTGGCAGTACCCGCGCGCGCGGCGGTTAGCGCGCGGCGGCGGCGGCGGCGAGCCTTTCACCCAAATACCAAAAATTCTTGCTACTGCCATATATATATATATAGCAGCAGCAGCATATATATATATATATAAGAGTATATATATATATATATATATATATATATTAAGTTAAAGTATGTTATGTTATTATGTTATATATATATATATATATTTAGTTATATATGCTGTATATATATCTCCAATCTAAAACACCCCGAAATTTTTTTTTGCTACTGCCCTATATATATATATATATGCGTTATATATATAGCAGCATATATAAAGATATATATATATATATATATATATATATATATATATATATATATATATATATATGATATATATAAATATATATATCAACATCATCATCATCATCATTACCCACCTTCTCTCCCCAAGACTGGGGTTATGTGGCTATGCACTAGAAACAAAGAAAAGCAAGTAGGAATACTGGCGGCGAAAGTCGAAAAGAAAAACCCAGCTCGCCCTCTTTTTTATACCTTTTTTAGTGAGAACCTCGCTGTATTCAGAAAACCACCTTAAGAGCTTTACGGGACATGACGGACCCTCACTATGGCATCTCGTCAATGGGTTAACCCTGCCCAGGTGGGCCACAACAATACCCCCTCACCAAACCCCGCCATTCACCATCACTATTATGCACCTTTCTTCTTCTCGCCTCTGCCAAACTCACATTTCTCTCCTCCAGGCATTTCTTTACTGGTTCAATCCACTTTTTCTTCGGTCTCCCAGCCGGCTGATTCCCAGCACACTCACCAATTATACATCCGCTTAACCAAACTGACTATCATCCATCCTTTCTCTCTCTCTTTCACATGATGAAACCATCTCAACGTACTTTCATTTAAGTTCTCTAATTACTCCCAATACCTCACAGCCATTCTCTAATACTGTTCATCTCTTTTCTTTGACCAATCTGCCATCTTTGAACAAACCCATAAGATTGTCCATCTGGACACATTCATTGTACTTAGATCTATACCTCTTATTCCAAACCATAGTCTCACTACTTATACATTAAATAATATTTGTAACATACTATATATATATATATAGTATGTTATATATATATATGAGCATATATATATATATATATATGCGTATATATATTACTGTATATAAGTATATATATATATATATATATATATATATATATATATATATATATATATATATATATATATATATAATAAAGTATATATATTATATCGTATATATATATATATATATATATATATAAGTATATATATAAATATAACAGGTGTTAGTGATATATATATATATATGAGAGCATATATATATATTATATATATATATATATATATATATATATATATATTTTTTTCATATAGATAATTTTCTAGAGTGGTGGAGTCGGAGTCGGTAATTTTCAAAAGGGTGGAGTCGGAGTCGGAGTCGGAGTCGGTAATATTCAAGAGGTCGGAGTCGGTAATTTTCAAGAGGGTGGAGTCGGAGTCGGAAAATTTTTGAACTGACTCCACAACCCTGCTTCCCAATGGATAAACTCCATCACAATAGTTGATCAGTTATTTGTAATACGAACCATTTGTTATTTTTTTTATTTTTATTTATTTCAAGCCACGTGCTCCATCACAAGAGCTGATTCCAATTGTTTGTAAGCAAAACTGACTTTTTTTTTTTAAGAAAAATCGCGTTCGTTTATGCACGATATTCGTGCTAAAACTGGGTAAGCATTTCTTATCGAGCGTAAGCACAAATAACAAAAACGATAACGGTCTAACTCGATCGACAATATCGCGTTACAAACACAAGCAAAAATCTACCTTTTTTGCTCGAGCGATATCATTTTTCTGATTTTTAAACTTTGAAGACCGGTAAAACTTTATATAGTATATTCCTATTTTACTTAATAAATTTACTGATCCGCTTATCCAAAATTTGGCTTACAGAACTAAGTTAAGAGCTCACAATATGGATATGACAACATGCCAGATACTTCTAGAGAGACTCCACTTGTTAATCAGACAAGTTTTCAGTAGAATATGTAAGGTGTAGCGGAAATCGAAAAGTTCCGGTTCCGACCGGAACTTCCGGCCTGAACTTTTCCAAGGTTCCGGAAAGTTACGGTTCCGTCCGGAACCAAAAAAAAAAATATTAAATTACATAATATATATATATATATATATATATATATATATATATATATATATATATATATATATATATTAGGTTATATATAATATTGTTCTGTTACAGCTAGCAATATAGCAGAAAGATATATATATATATATATATATATATATATATATATATATATATATATATATATATATATATATAACTTCCTTTTAACGTGCTTTATCCCCTTTTTAGAGGGTAATACGTAAATTACAGAAGATTAAACTTCTAAGCGCTGGCCATCCCAAACCAGCACCACCAACGTGTTTGCAGTCGAGTTTTAATTCTGCTCCCAGGAATATATATATATATATATATTATTATTATTATATATATATATAGAATATATATATATATATATATATATATATATATATATATATATATATGCTATATATATATATTTATATATATAGCAGCAGTTATAAGGTTATAAGGTTGTTATATTGTTGTTATTTATATATATATATATATATATATATATTATGAACAGTAACGGCGAGAGAACGCTTCCTTGTCTCCCTCATACGAGAGTGATGCTGCTCAAACTCTCCGCGTAGCAGTTGGGTTTTATCTACCTGGGGGCAAGAATTAAAATTCGGCTAACCAATGCCGGTGTGCCAGCCTGTATAGCCGGCCTTAAAGTTCGATTTCCTGTGGTCCCCCGTGTTACCCCCTGCATAGATAAAGCATGTTAAAAGGTAGTTTTTTTTATATATATAATATATATATAAAGAGTTATATATATATGTTATTATATATATATATGCTATATATATATATATATATTATATATATATATATATATATATATATATATATATATATATATATATATATATATATATATATATATTGAGTAACTCTTCTGACTTATAATAATATCACCTCCTTTCTTTTGTTCCACTTCTATTCCTAGATATTTAAAAACGTTACTTTCTTCTCTTCCAACCTTCAGCTCTTTCTTTATTTTCGATATGATTTTCTCCTCAAACCTTTCATTCCCACCGTATATTAGATCATCTACATGAATTCCCATTATACCATAAATAACACCATTCTCTTCCCATTTGAATATAGTGTTATCTATTTTACTTCTCTTACCTCCAGTTTTTATTAACACTTCCACCAAGCTCTCATACCATTTCCTCGCTGCATCCTTTAAACCGTAAACCGTTTTCTTAAGTTTCCATAATTTTAGAGTATTAGCTTCATCCGGAGGTTTTATCACAACTTCTCTTTCCATTTCTTTTCCTTGTAAATAAGCTGTTTTTACATCCAGAGTCTTTACCTGCCAATCTTCCATATTTATTATTGAAAGTATTATTTTTAGCCCTTCTGTTGAAAAAGTAGGAGCTTCACACTCCTCGATTCCTTCTTCAAAAACATTATTCTCTTTCCAACTCTCGATTTCCTTCTTCTTGGCTTCTTTTATTTTCCTGGTGTACTCCGAATCTTTACTTTGTAAGTTACCTACTTTACCTTCACTGAAAAACAATTCACCTGTATCTTCCTCAACTTCATATTCTCTCAAGTCCACCCAAAACTCTTCTTCTGAATCTAAATCTTGGACATTATAAGTACCGTCATACTTCCCTCCTCTTTTACCTCCTAAACTCATCACTTTCACTCTTCTCCACCACTCCTCGTCATCGTGTCTTATTCTATAATTTCTTCCTTTTCTAATATCAATAGAATAAATCCCATCATCATCTTCGACCGAACCTTCTCCTTCTTCCTCTTCCTCCGGTACAACCTCTTTCTCCTCTTCTTCCTCATCTTCTTCTTCTTCTTCTTCCTGCTCCTCTTCCTTCTCCTCCTCCTCCTCTTCTTCCAACATTTCTCTTATCTCCTCCCTTTCCTCTTCCTCTCCTTCTTCTCTTACTTTTTGTATTTTCGTTATATGTATTTTATTCACCTCTCTAATCAATGCTCCATGTTTAACCATAACAATTTTACCGTCTCTCCCAATTATCTTCCCAGGTCCTCTCCACTTTTCTTCACCCTTTTTCTTATAATAAACTTTATCTCCTACTTGAGCTTCTTCTATTCTATGGGTTCTGATCTTACCTCTTTAGAGCCCCTCCTTATCCTCCGGGATCTCTGCATTCTTTCTCCCCTGGAAATTTATCTTGAACCAGCATTTGAACTTCCATTAGTTCTTTTAGTTTTGCTCCTTCTATTTCTTCCTCTAGTTCAGTAGGACAGAGCCTTTCAAACTCATGTTTACCTCTATAAAACATTCCAAACACTTTCTGATTGGGAGAATACCCACCACTCATTATTCTATCATTCTTCGCACTGACCATCCACATTAATAACCAATCTCTTCCTTTAACTCCATCTTCTTTTAATTTTCTCATACCCTCTTTCAATATTCCCACTGTCTTTTCACTTTTCCCATTGCTCCATGGGCTCTCACTCGCAGTACATAACATTTCTACGCCCCATTTTTCCGAAAATTCTATTATTTCTTCGTTCTGAAATTCCCTACCTCCATCAGTTATTATTTTTTGAGGCGCTCCAAAATAACTAATCCATTTCTCCATTACACATTCCATTATACTGGAGGGTTTTTTATCCTTCAACCATTTTGCCTGACAATAGTGTGTTGCCCAATCCACCATAACTAGAAATTTTTCCCCTTCCAGCTCACCTATATCCATCGATAACACCTCATTAAAATATTTGGCTAGAGGTAAACCCACTATAGGCCTTTCAGGATTTCTCTTATATTTTTTACATGTCTCGCAATTACTACAAATCTCCTTTAACGTTTGCAACCTTTCCTTCTTCACCCTCTGATAATCTTCATCTTGACCCCATGCTTTACAAATCATTTGTTGCAATTTATCAAAAGAGCAATGGCCGAATTGTAAATGTAATCGCAAACAAGCATTTTTCCATTTTTCCTCATCCAATATAGACCTATTTTCCCTAAGTGTTAGCCACACACTCTTCATTTTTCCTTTTTCCCTTAATTTTATTCTTATATGACCTTTCCTATCCATATTAAAAGGTATTTTTTCATTTATTACAGAATGGTTACATTCTAGATATTTATTTTTAAAATCTATCCTAGCCTTTAACTTATCCAAAACTACCGTCCCTACCAACCAAGGTATGTTCCCTTCTACTATTTCTGTTTCTAGTAATGCATGCTTATTACCTAGAACAATCGGAATTAAAAATTTCCTATGACACTTATATTCCCTTTCCCCAAAAACATAAGTAGCTTCTACCTTCTCTTCAGATTCTCTCATCTTCTCCAATTCTTCCCTATTCAAAGTCGAAAGAATTGCTCCTAGTCACAATTCCCCTATTACACTATTCCTACAACCTGTATCGACTATCGCACTAATTATATCCCAGTTATCCTCTTCTTCTACCCCTCTATCCCCTAACAACACCACTTCTTTTGTCAACGTTTTCCTTTCCTTACACACATTAGCCAAATGTCCTTTTCCTTTACATTTGTAACATTCTTTATCTTTCATCCAACAGTTTTCCATCACATGTCCTTTCTTCCCACATCCATCACATTCTTTATCACTACGTCTATATTCCGGACAAAACCTTTGCACATGTCCTTCTTTATTACAATTATAACAAACGTTCCTTCTTTCGATATTTTTATTCCTCTCTCCGCTATACCATACCTTTTCCTTGTTTTGGTTCTGAAAGCTCTTTCCCATAATTCCCACTAACAGACTCGTCACTCTGGTATACGTTAAATCTCCGTCTAAAGCTCCTAACATTATTTTTTCCTCACTTTCCACCAATTTACTCCTTCCCAACAACAAACCTCCTTTATGTTCCTCTCCTAGTTCAGCCATACCGGCTGCAGTACACCTTCTCAATGCCACATCAAATCTGCTCACGAAATCCTGTATCTCCTCCATACTTCTTCTTTCAATTCTGAAAAAAGCGTTCATACTGTCCATCTTTTCTCTTTTCTTGTCACTGCTATATTTCTTTTCTAGAACACTCATAATTTTTTCTACTCCGTCACTGCTCGCTATCTCCTCCCTTGGCAATCCTACCAATTCCCATGGTTCTCCACATAATGCACTCCTAATAGTTAAACCTGGATATTTATCTATCTTCTATTTTCTCCATATCCAATCTTCCACTTTCCACTCAAGGAACCTCTCCTTTTTCCCATCAAACACTGGACATTTCTTACTCCTTTTACCTTTCTCAACACCCTCATCATCAGAGCCCATTTTGCGTAAAAGTAAGTTAATCTTATTTTAAAATTGATATAAATAAATCAAGTAAAATTAAAAATCAACTATCTTTGTAAAATACCTTAAAATAATAGAAGAATCCTCACAACAAAGGAAGCTTGGTAAAGATCTCCAAGGGGACCAAAACTTTCAGAAAGAAAAAAAATGAACGAAAATAGTAATAGGATAAGGTGCGTGATAACGAAAGTTTTTATCAGATTTTCAGGAGAAAAATTAAGCTTTTCTTTGTTACCACCTTTAGATATCGAAGAATCACACTCGTCACAAATGATTAGACAGCTGTTGCAACTCCCATAAAACAATATGATAATATCATCAATATTATATTTATTTAATTATTCAACATATATTTATACCATAAGATAAACTATGAAACTAAAATAAGATTTGCTACCATTCCTTTATTAAAAATAAAAAATAAAAGAAGTCAGAAAAATAACTCACAAAAAAGGAACGATACAAAATAAAACTAGCATGAGCCCCTACTTTGTGAACGTCCCACTTACATACCTGAAATAAAAATATATATATATATATATCAGCATATATATATATATATATATATATATATATATATATATATATGCATATATATATATATATATATATATATATATAATAAACCCCCTTTGGAGGTATAGAATCTATGATTTAAATCATATATTTATATTATTTTAATGTACTCATTATCAATCTGGTTATTAATTATCAACATCATTAATCGGTTTCATGGGCATGATCGCCTTCACTTCTTATATATATATATATATATATATATATATATATATATAGATAGGAAGAGAGGGATATAAGCAGCAAGAAGCAGCATAATATATATATATATAATATAAGTTATACCGTATGTATATATATATATATATAGTTATATATATATATATATGAGTTATTACATATATATATATATATATATATATATATATTATATATTATATATATATAGTTATATATATATATATATAAGCAAATATATATAGCAGCAGTGAGTGGTTATAGCAGTTGTTATATATATAAGGTTATATATATGTTATAAGAAAGAGCATATGCTGGCTACATAGCAGTTATTGCTAAGGCTGGGCTATTATACTACATACCCGCATATATATTATGGGTTGCTACATATTAGTATATACATATATTATATATATATATGGTGAAGTTGCATAATAACCAAGTATTATTATTGTTATACATATATATTATTACATACAATATATATATATAATATAGCATATATATATATATTATATTGGAGCAGCAGTTATATATATGGTATATATATATATATATATATATATATATATATATATATATATATATATATATATATATATATATATATATATACTCACTCGTAAATTTAGGTATTCATTTATTGGTCAACTGTAAAAAAAAAATATATTGAGAAAGATGTTTCATAAATTATTAATCTCATATTTAAAACATTTCCTTAAAGTATTTGAAATTTTTCTGGATTTATATTTAAAATTTTTCATTTCTGTTTTTTTACAGATCCTCATTGGTGTCTCTGATTATGGTGAAGAAGGTTCCAAACTGAAAAGTTCTGGAAGCAAACCTTCAACATCAGCAACTTTTGATCAAGTCATTAAAGCGAATTTTCCGGATTACCTTAGTTACAGATGTTGTAATTTTACTTTCTCAAACAAGGAAGAGTTGACGTACCATTTAAAGACACATCAGAAAGGAAAGTTTAATTGTGCCGATTGTAGTTATGAATCTAATCGGAAAAGTAACTTAGAACGTCATCTGCTAACTCACACCAATTCGAAATTATTTAAATGTTTTGAGTGCAGCTTTGAATGTAATCGCAAAGATAGATTAATGTTGACGACTCATTTAAAAACACATCAGAAAAGAAAGTTTACTTGTGCCGATTGCAGTTATGAAGCTAATCGGAAAAATAACTTAGAACGTCATCTGCTAACTCACAGCAATTTGCAATAGCAGCAAAAGCAAAAAGATTAAGCTCATACAAGAAAGAAGAACAAAGAAAAAGACAAAACAAAATGTACCAGACAGATAAAGGAAAGTTCTATAGAGAGTTGAGAGGTGAAAATATAAAAGTTGATAAACCACCTGAAAGAGACAGACTTGATGCATTTTGGAGGAGTATATATGAAGACCAACGAACACATAATGAAGAGGCGGAATGGTTAGAAACAACAAGAAGGAATCCCCAAATAGAAGAAATTAATGAGATGGAATTTGAACCACTAACCGAAAGGGAAGTGATGGAAATGATACGACGCACCAGTAACTGGAAAACACCTGGACCAGACATGGTGCAAAATATATGGTTAAAAAAAATTACAGTACTAAGAGAACCTTTAACAAAGTGCTTCAACAGAATTCTGAACGGAACAGCTGAAATACCCGAGTGGATGACCAAAGGAGAAACAGTCCTTATTCCTAAAACAGGGGAAACACAAAACCCAGGGAAATATAGACCAATTACTTGTCTACCAACTATATACAAAATATTAACAGCAATTATTACAGAAAGAATATACAAACATACAATAGAAAATAATATAATAGCAGAAGAACAAAAAGGATGCAGTAAGGGAAGTCACGGGACAAAAGATCAATTGTTAATAAATAAAATGATCCTAGAAGACAGCAGGCAAAGACAGAAGAACTTAAGCATGACTTGGATTGATTATAAAAAAGCATATGATAGTGTGCCGCACTCATGGATCAAAGAGGTATTAAAAATCTATAAAATCAATAATAAGATAAGAGACTTTATGGAAAAAGTGATGCAAATATGGAAGATCAATATTAAACTACATCACGAAAATGGTACGATACAAATAAATGATGTAAAAATAAGGAGAGGAATATTCCAAGGGGATTCCTTATCCCCATTGCTGTTTGTACTATCATTGAACCCACTGAGTTCATTGATAAATAACTTGCATAATGGATATAGAATAGGATCAAGAAATGAAAAGAAAGGAAAAAACATCTCGCATTTATTTTACATGGATGACATCAAACTATACTCCCCAAACAAACAACAAACAATTGAACAGATAGAGGTAGTTAAGAAGTTTTCAAGTGATATACAAATGGAGTTCGGACTAGATAAATGTGCGTTTCTGGAGTTGAAGAAAGGAAAAAGAATTGACAGTGGAAATATCAGAATAAACGACGAAATCATTAGACAACTAGAACAGGAAGACACCTATAAGTATCTCGGGATAGAAGAAAATGAAAAAATAGAACATAAGAAAATGAAGGAAAAGCTGAAGAAGGAATATGAGAAGAGACTGAAACTAATATTGAAATCTGAATTAAAATGCAAATTTAAGGTCGAAGCAGTAAGAACATTGGCAGTACCAGTGCTATCGTATGGGTTTGGAATAATTGATTGGTTCCAAGAAGATTTAAACAAACTAGATATTAAGACGAGAAAAATGCTCCACGCCCATAAATTGATATATAAGAACCAATGCCTGGCAAGAATGTATGTCCCCAGGGATCAAGGTGGAATGGGACTCCAGGAAATAGATGCAGTATATAGAGAGGAAGTGATCGGATTAACGACGTATATCGAAGAAAGTGATAGTAAATTCATCAGATGGGTGAAGGAGCACGAAACAGGGAAAGCGATGAGAACATCTTTAACAGCCAAAAAAAGAGATTACCTACGGAAGTATGATATCCCTAACGACGATCCAACAACAGAAGGAATGACAAAAAAGGAAAAGATGAAACACCTAAGAAATGAGCACAGAAAAGCAAGAAGAAAAAAACATGAAAATAATTGGAAGGAGCATGCATTTGCAAAGGAATACAAAAATATTATAGAACAAGTGTATATAGATAAAGAAAAATCGATAGAAGCAGTATGCAGGGGTAATCTAAGAAAAGAAGATGAGAGAACCATTGTAGGGGCACAAGACTTAGCATTACGAACCAATTGGTTCAAGAGAGAGATAGAGAAAGAGAACATATCCAACAAATGCCGAATGTGTAAAGTATCTCCGGAGACAGTTAGCCATATATTATCAAGCTGTGACACACTTCTCGGTCGCAAGCACTACACCGAAAGACATAATACAATATGCAAATTAATCCATTTTAGAATTTGTGAAAAATACAAAATAACAATAGAAGCATCCAAATATTGGGAACACAACCCAAATGCAATAGAAGAAAATAACCACGCACTAATACTATACGACTATAGCATTCCCACAGATGTACCTATAAGACATAACAAACCGGATATTGTTGTAAAAGATAAAAGAGAAAGAAAGGCATACATTATAGAGATAGGGATTCCATGGGACGGCAGGGTATCAGCATATGAAACTGAAAAGGAAGTTAAGTACCAAACTCTGAAATACTCATTACAAGGAATGTGGAATGACATTGATAGAGCAGAGGTTATCCCTGTGGTAATTGGAAGTATGGGAGTGATAAAAAAAAGCTTAAATACAATATATTGAAAGACTACCGGTGGAAGTAACAACGTTGGAGATGAGCTCCATTATAATACGACAGAGCGCCAGAATACTGAGAATGGTTCTTGGTTGTTAAAGAACCTGCCGGGACAACCATATGCGCTTAGGCCCGAGGTTCGGGCCCGCGCATTAAATGGTAACCCAAAGAAAGGTGAAAATAATGAGAAAAATAACTTAAAATCTCATTTGCTAAATCACAGCAATTTGATATTAAGACGAGAAAAATGCTCCACGCCCATAAATTGACATATAAGAACCAATGCCTGGCAAGAATGTATGTCCCCAGGGACCAAGGTGGAATGGGACTTCAGGAAATAGATGCAATATATAGAGAGGAAGTGATTGGATTAACAACCTATATTGAAGAAAGTGATAGTAAATTCATCAGATGGGTGAAGGAGCACGAAACAGGGAAAGCGATGAGAACATCTTTAACAGCCAAAAAAAGAGATTACCTACGGAAGTATGATATCCCTAACGATGATCCAACAACAGAAGGAATGACAAAGAAGGAAAAGATGAAACACCTAAGAAATGAGCACAGAAAAGCAAGAAGGAAAAAACATGAAAATAATTGGAAGGAGCACGCATTTGCAAAGGAATACAAAAATATTATAGAACAAGTGTATATAGATAAAGAAAAATCGATAGAAGCAGTATGCAGGGGTAATCTAAGAAAAGAAGATGAGAGAACCATTGTAGGGGCACAAGACTTAGCATTACGAACCAATTGGTTCAAGAGAGAGATAGAGAAAGAGAACATATCCAACAAATGCCGAATGTGTAAAGTATCTCCGGAGACAGTTAGCCATATATTATCAAGCTGTGACACACTTCTCCAACGCAAGACATACACCGAAAGACATAATACAATATGCAAATTAATCCATTTTAGAATTTGTGAAAAATACAAAATAACAATAGAAGCATCCAAATATTGGGAACACAACCCAAATGCAATAGAAGAAAATAACCACGCACTAATACTATACGACTATAGCATTCCCACAGATGTACCTATAAGACATAACAAACCGGATATTGTTGTAAAAGATAAAAGAGAAAGAAAGGCATACATTATAGAGATAGGGATTCCATGGGACGGCAGGGTATCAGCATATGAAACTGAAAAGGAAGTGAAGTACCAAACTCTGAAATACTCATTACAAGGAATGTGGAATGACATTGATAGAGCAGAGGTTATCCCTGTGGTAATTGGAAGTATGGGAGTGATAAAAAAAAGCTTAAATCAATATATTGAAAGACTACCGGTGGAAGTAACAACGTAAGACATAACAAACCGGATATTGTTGTAAAAGATAAAAGAGAAAGAAAGGCATACATTATAGAGATAGGAATTCCATGGGACGGCAGAGTATCAGCATATGAAACTGAAAAGGAAGTTAAGTACCAAACTCTGAAATACTCATTACAAGGAATGTGGAATGACATTGATAGAGCAGAGGTTATCCCTGTGGTAATTGGAAGTATGGGAGTAATAAAAAAAAGCTTAAATCAATATATTGAAAGACTACCGGTGGAAGTAACAACGTTGGAGATGAGCTCCATTATAATACGACAGAGCGCCAGAATACTGAGAATGGTTCTTGGTTGTTAAAGAACCTGCCGGGACAACCATATGCGCTTAGGCCCGAGGTTCGGGCCCGCGCATTAAATGGTAACCCTTAAGAAAGGTGAAATAAAAAAAAAAAAAAAAATATTTAAATGTTCTGAGTGCAGCTATGAATGTAATCAGAAAGGTAGCTTAAAAATTCATCTGCTAACTCACAGCAATTCGAAATTATTTAAATGTTCTGAGTGCAGCTATGAATGTAATCACAAAGGTAGCTTAAAAATTCATCTGCTAACTCACAGCAATTCGAAATTATTTAAATGTTCTGAGTGCAGCTATGAATGTAATCAGAAAGGTAACTTAAAAATTCATCTGCTAACTCACAGCAATTCGAAATTATTTAAATGTTCTGAGTGCAGCTATGAATGTAATCAGAAAGGTAGCTTAAAAATTCATCTGCTAACTCACAGCAATTCGAAATTATTTAAATGTTCTGAGTGCAGCTATGAATGTAATCACAAAGGTAGCTTAAAAATTCATCTGCTAACTCACAGCAATTCGAAATTATTTAAATGTTCTGAGTGCAGCTATGAATGTAATCACAAAGGTAGCTTAAAAATTCATCTGCTAACTCACAGCAATTCGAAATTATTTAAATGTTCTGAGTGCAGCTATGAATGTAATCACAAAGGTAGCTTAAAACGTCATCTGCTAACTCCCGACTCATCAAAACAACCAAAAATCCAAAAAAAAAGATGCAACCCCTACAACCGTAGAGGTGGTGATAGATTGGAATATACGGTGGAAGAAAAAAAAGAGATATTCTGGTGCGTAACATACGGAAGACACAAGATGTTCCCAAAAAAAGGAACAACTAAACGAACGAGAAATATGTTGGAACAACGAGGTGAAATAGATAAAATCAAACTGGAAAGAATACCGGATGCGAGATTTGCCAGTATTGCAACCAATATAAATAATAAAAAGACCCCGATAACACACGAACAGATAAAACAAATCGAGGAGGAAGTAGATCAATACGTGGAGAAGATGAACAAAGTGGAGGGAGAAGGTGAATGGGAATGGACAAAGGAAAAGAACGAATACTTAATGGAAAGCTACTACATAGGTATGTTAATACCCGAAAAGGAAGGTAAAACGGACTTCTGGAAATATGTTGTGGATAATGAAATAATTGGTGCAAATGATGTAATGGAATATGAGTTTAATAAGAAATATACGGGGGTAGAAAGAAGGAAACTGATCGCCCAAAAACAGGCCATCATCAACTTTAATAAAGAAAGGAATCAAGGAGCAATAAAAAAAAGAAAAGCTACGTTACCTACAAATGAAGACCTGAAGGAAATAGAACGTAGAGCAAAGGAGAGAATTAAGAATGAAATTCAGATTACACCAGAAATGATCGGAGATATTAAACAGAAAAGTAAAGAGACACTATATCAAGGGAATAGAATAAAAACTGGAAAAAATACAGAAAAAAGTTTAGAAGAACAAAATAAAATGACAGATAATGAAGACTTAATAGATGGGGAGTTGGATGAGACAGAAATAGTAGGAGAAGAAATATCAGAGGCTGCTGAAATCCTAAACAAAGAAATAATGAACAGAACAGATAGTGAAAGTAATAATGATTCAGATACAGGAAGCCACTATGAAGAAACAGAGGAACAAGGTGATGAAGAGATTATTGAAAATGATAGAAATGAAAACGGAGATAGAATGCAGGAGGAAGAAGAGATGATAAACAAAATAGCACACTATAGAGATGAAGATATTTATACCAACATGGAAGATAGAAAAGGAATAAATAAAATAGATAATTGGATGAAAATAAATAAATATGCCGGGATAGCAAACAGGGTATTACCAAGATTACTACCTGAGAGATGCGATATCTCAGAAGTGAACAGGTTATATTATGCAACAGCA
This sequence comes from Trachelipus rathkii, assembly GCA_015478945.1. Taxonomy (NCBI): domain Eukaryota; kingdom Metazoa; phylum Arthropoda; class Malacostraca; order Isopoda; family Trachelipodidae; genus Trachelipus; species Trachelipus rathkii. Next base: position 10,366 of record JABUQX010146454.1, on the reverse strand, counting down.
AGAGCAATAACAGATTTGATGGGAGGGAAAATATTTGAGAAAAATAGATCAAATGGAAGAAAGAAGGAACAAAAACCGTCATGGGAAATTAGATTAGAGAGAGACATAGCGAGACTTAGAAAAGAAATATCACTGATAAAAGAATACGAAGAAGGAAACATCACATTAGAAAGTAAAATCAGACAGGCAGAAAATATGATAAGAAGAAGCAGGGGCAGAAATCGAGTAACACACGCAATCAGCAGCAGAAAGCTAGAATTAGCAGCAAAAGCAAAAAGATTAAGCTCATACAAGAAAGAAGAACAAAGAAAAAGACAAAACAAAATGTACCAGACAGATAAAGGAAAGTTCTATAGAGAGTTGAGAGGTGAAAATATAAAAGTTGATAAACCACCTGAAAGAGACAGACTTGATGCATTTTGGAGGAGTATATATGAAGACCAACGAACACATAATGAAGAGGCGGAATGGTTAGAAACAACAAGAAGGAATCCCCAAATAGAAGAAATTAATGAGATGGAATTTGAACCACTAACCGAAAGGGAAGTGATGGAAAAGATACGACGTACCAGTAACTGGAAAACACCTGGACCAGACATGGTGCAAAATATATGGCTAAAAAAAATTACAGTACTAAGAGAACCTTTAACAAAGTGCTTCAACAGAATTCTGAACGGAACAGCTGAAATACCCGAGTGGATGACCAAAGGAGAAACAGTCCTTATCCCTAAAACAGGGGAAACACAAAACCCAGGGAAATATAGACCAATTACTTGTCTACCAACTATATACAAAATATTAACAGCAATTATTACAGAAAGAATATACAAACATACAATAGAAAATAATATAATAGCAGAAGAACAAAAAGGATGCAGTAAGGGAAGTCACGGGACAAAAGATCAATTGTTAATAAATAAAATGATCCTAGAAGACAGCAGGCAAAGACAGAAGAACTTAAGCATGACTTGGATTGATTATAAAAAAGCATATGATAGTGTGCCGCACTCATGGATCAAAGAGGTATTAAAAATCTATAAAATCAATAATAAGATAAGAGACTTTATGGAAAAAGTGATGCAAATATGGAAGATCAATATTAAACTACATCACGAAAATGGTACGATACAAATAAATGATGTAAAAATAAGGAGAGGAATATTCCAAGGGGATTCCTTATCCCCATTGCTGTTTGTACTATCATTGAACCCACTGAGTTCATTGATAAATAACTTGCATAATGGATATAGAATAGGATCAAGAAATGAAAAGAAAGGGAAAAACATCTCGCATTTATTTTACATGGATGACATCAAACTATACTCCCCAAACAAACAACAAACAATTGAACAGATAGAGGTAGTTAAGAAGTTTTCAAGTGATATACAAATGGAGTTCGGACTAGATAAATGTGCGTTCCTGGAATTGAAGAAAGGAAAAAGAATTGACAGTGGAAATATCAGAATAAACGACGAAATTATTAGACAACTAGAACAGGAAGACACCTATAAGTATCTCGGGATAGAAGAAAATGAAAAAATAGAACATAAGAAAATGAAGGAAAAGCTGAAGAAGGAATATGAGAAGAGACTGAAACTAATATTAAAATCTGAATTAAAATGCAAATTTAAGGTCGAAGCAGTAAGAACATTGGCAGTACCAGTACTATCGTATGGGTTTGGAATAATTGATTGGTTCCAAGAAGATTTAAACAAACTAGATATTAAGACGAGAAAAATGCTCCACGCCCATAAATTGATATATAAGAACCAATGCCTGGCAAGAATGTATGTCCCCAGGGATCAAGGTGGAATGGGACTCCAGGAAATAGATGCAGTATATAGAGAGGAAGTGATCGGATTAACGACGTATATCGAAGAAAGTGATAGTAAATTCATCAGATGGGTGAAGGAGCACGAAACAGGGAAAGCGATGAGAACATCTTTAACAGCCAAAAAAAGAGATTACCTACGGAAGTATGATATCCCTAACGACGATCCAACAACAGAAGGAATGACAAAAAAGGAAAAGATGAAACACCTAAGAAATGAGCACAGAAAAGCGAGAAGAAAAAAACATGAAAATAATTGGAAGGAGCATGCATTTGCAAAGGAATACAAAAATATCATAGAACAGGTGTATATAGATAAAGAAAAATCGATAGAAGCAGTATGCAGGGGTAATCTAAGAAAAGAAGATGAAAGAACAATTGTAGGGGCACAGGACTTAGCATTACGAACCAATTGGTTCAAGAGAGAGATAGAGAAGGAGAACATATCCAACAAATGCCGAATGTGTAAAGTATCTCCGGAAACAGTTAGCCATATATTATCAAGCTGTGACACACTTCTCCAACGCAAGACATACACCGAAAGACATAATACAATATGCAAATTAATCCATTTTAGAATTTGTGAAAAATACAAAATACCAATAGAAGCATCCAAATACTGGGAACACAACCCAAACGCAATAGAAGAAAATAACCACGCGCTAATACTATACGACTATAGCATTCCCACAGATGTACCTATAAGACATAACAAACCGGATATTGTAGTTAAAGATAAAAGAGAAAGAAAGGCATACATTATAGAGATAGGAATTCCATGGGACGGCAGAGTATCAGCATATGAAACTGAAAAGGAAGTTAAGTACCAAACTCTGAAATACTCATTACAAGGAATGTGGAATGACATTGATAGAGCAGAGGTTATCCCTGTGGTAATTGGAAGTATGGGAGTAATAAAAAAAAGCTTAAATCAATATATTGAAAGACTACCGGTGGAAGTAACAACGTTGGAGATGAGCTCCATTATAATACGACAGAGCGCCAGAATACTGAGAATGGTTCTTGGTTGTTAAAGAACCTGCCGGGACAACCATATGCGCTTAGGCCCGAGGTTCGGGCCCGCGCATTAAATGGTAACCCTTAAGAAAGGTGAAATAAAAAAAAATTAATTATTAAAATGTTCTGAGTGCAGCTATGAATGTAATCAGAAAGGTAGCTTAAAAATTCATCTGCTAACTCACAGCAATTCGAAATTATTTAAATGTTCTGAGTGCAGCTATGAATGTAATCAGAAAGGTAACTTAAAAATTCATCTGCTAACTCACAGCAATTCGAAATTATTTAAATGTTCTGAGTGCAGCTATGAATGTAATCAGAAAGGTAACTTAAAAATTCATCTGCTAACTCACAGCAATTGTAGTAAAAGATAAAAGAGAAAGAAAGGCATACATTATAGAGATAGGGATACCATGGGACGGCAGAGTATCAGCATATGAAAGGCAAAAGGAAATGAAGTACGAACGACTGAAATACTCATTACAAGGAATGTGGAATGACATTGATAGAGCAGAGGTTATCCCTGTGATAATTGGAAGCATGGGAGTAATTAAAAAAAGCTTAAACCAATATATTGAAAGACTACCGGTGGAAGTAACAACGTTGGAGATGAGCTCCATTATAATACGACAGAGCGCCAGAATACTGAGAATGGTTCTTGGTTGTTAAAGAACCTGCCGGGACAACCATATGCGCTTAGGCCCGAGGTTCGGGCCCGCGCATTAAATGGTAACCCTTAAGAAAGGTGAAATAAAAAAAAAAAAAAAATTAAATTATTTAAATGTTCTGAGTGCAGCTATGAATGTAATGAGAAAAGATATTTAAAAAGACACATTCTTAAGAAGCATGGAACTGGCACAAGAAATAAAGAAATCAACTAAAATAAAAATGCATAAAGAAATTCCATTGCAAACGGAAAATTAAAGAGACGCTAATTATAGAGACAAGAATGATGATTTTGATTATTATGAAATAGATCTGGAAGAATAGTCATAATGGAAATACATAAAAGTGCCTCTTTACCAGACGAAGAGAGACCTTCAAGTGAGGAACTGAGAAGTAGTTATGTATCGGTAGCAGTATCGGCAGTATCGGCCATTTTTTTGGGTATCGGTATTGGTTAATATGGCCGATATTTCTTACTTTTTGGGTGAAGAATTATAAGAAACTTTTAGATTCAATAATTCACTGCACAATAATTTTTTTTTTTCTGTCCTTTACATGAAAATATGTGATTCTGTATAAACAAAAGGTGCTTGTTACATTTATGAAAACCAAAAAGCTCCATCACGTACCGTTTTTTTTATATTTATACATATTGGTTACATTGAATTGTAACAGTGTCTTGATTATTATAGCAAGCACACACTAAAATGATTTTTTTGGTCGTTTCCTCTTGTAGGCATCTGTTGGTGTGTCCCTGATAAGAGACCAGCAATATTCAGCAAGCATACTTTCATTCCATCGCCAACTGAAACGCTTTTCAAACATAGAGATGTCCTGGTGAAACCTTTCACCATGCTCATCACTAATTGCGCCAAGGTTGGGGGGAAAGAAGTCCAGATGTGAGTCCATAAAGTGTAGTTTTAAAGACATATTGCAACCTATATCACGAAAGCAATCCACCATGTGACGTACAAGATATTCATAGTTTTCAGCTTTCTCATTTCCAAGGAAACCTGAGCACACTGATTTGAATGCTAGCCAGGCCGCTTTTTGTCCTTCTGACAGTTTCCTTTCGAACTCTCCATCTCGGAAGACTGCTTTAATTTGGGGGCCAATAAAAACCCCTTCTTTTATCTTTGCCTCACTTAAATTTGTGAATTTGTTCCTGAGATGCAAGAATGCCACACCTTCTTTGTCAAGAGCTTTTACAAATATTTTCATCAAACCAAGTTTAATGTGCAAAGGTGGAAGAAAGACAAACTGCGGATTCACAAGTGGTTTATGTGATATGTTTTTGGTCCCAGGATTGAAATCATGTCTTTGAGGCCACTTTTTCCGAATGTAGTGATTTTTTCTGTCGCGGCTGTCCCATTCGCAGAGGAAGCAGCAGAATTTTGTGTATCCCTGTTGCATGCCTGTTAATAGTCCAATGACCTTCAGGTCCCCACAAATGTGCCATTTAAATGTTGTGTACTCAACTAGGTTAAGTATAGAACTCATAACTTCGTACGTTTCCTTTGTATTTGTAGAATATGCTACAGGAACAGACGGAAAAACATTGCCTATATGGAGTAGCACTAAGACTACTATTGGAGGAATCAATAAACAGGCGCCACTCTGCTGGTTTATGCTCATGTCCCAATAGGCCATTCACATCACAGCAATATACAATGCCATCTTTCTGCGCAAAATAGTTGCAAAACTGTCTCTGTCTGCCTCTAAATGAACTAATGTTTACACCTTTCTCTAATAGATTCCAGCCCTGAATCCTAGAAGCCAGCAATTCTAAGTCTGTTTGTGAGAGCTTTAGATCTCGTACAAGATCGTTAAGCTCCTCCTGTGTGATTTCATGATGTGAACATGTCATAGATGTTGCTGGTGATTTGTCGGTTCACGCCAAATCATAGGTACAGCAAATTTCATACGGCTACGTTTTCCTTTTAACCAGTTTCTCAGATTCCTGGAACATGAATTGCAGCATACATGTGGAGCCCAGGACTTATCCTGGTCCCCAACTTTACATCCAAAGTACAATTCATAAGCCTTTCTAACTAATGGTGACAAGCTACATTGTTGCGTCTTAAATGTAAGTTCTCCACACACATAACAAAATAGGTTAGGGCTATTTTTACACTGACGTGGCATTATAAAGAACTTGACAGCATATAATACTTTTTTTATTATAATAATTATTTCCTATTATTATGTTTATAGCAATATTATAATTTGAATATAAACCCGAAAATAGAACAATATATACCGATATATACAGGCTAATAGTATGGGTAGCAGCGTTGTTGGCTGGTTATGCGCTGTTATTATGCTATTGGTTGCTATATATGCTGGTTGGTTGTTAAGAATGAGTTATATATATATATATATATATATATATATATATATAATATATAGTATATGGATGGGGATGGTGAAAATGGTGCTAGAAATTGGTGGAGAGATGAGTGAGGTCTCACTTGTTCATACATGATGACTTTACCAGCGCTTAGTAGTTTGAGAGGACAGGAGACAGGGTGAGGTTTCCAGTGCAAATGTAGATGTTGTTGTGGTGAAAGAGCCACACCGTGAAGCCAGGGCTGCCTAAATATTAGGTGGCAGCTTCTGAGTCCTTTTTCTGAGTTTTGGGTAAATTTGCGTGGTGCACGTCACAATTATTTAACTTGACTGGCAAAAGTTAGGCCCATGAGTAAATTGCAGCTAGCAGCGGTTCGGAAGAAGTAGCAATAATATGTTCACAGATGGACAATCTGGTGCTAGGTGAGAAGAATTGCAAAAGAGCAGCTTGAACCCTGGTTGGTATATTGTGGTGTGAATAAAGGGGTAAATGGTCGCAGTAAAGATGGTTTGTCATAAGCGCACGAATGATGGCCGGTTACGATACAGGAAGGCGCTGGGAACGCTGGGAAGGTGCGGATTAAGTCAGCAACCAGCTTGAAGAGTACTGCAGCCAGAGGCGAGAAGAAAGGTGCGTAGGAGGAATGGCGGACCACTCCAAGCCAACCCTTATTTCTCTACCATAGTGATCGCTGTCCCATGAGCTTAGGGTGGGATCATTCCACGCGATGAGCCTCGCTAATTAATGTGGCTGAGGCCGGGGCCGATCTTCTGCCGCGTGCCTGTCGTTTCTTCCGATGCTCGCACGCACCTTACTCCATTCTTGGGAAAATATAAGGAAAGAAAGAAAGAAAAGAAAGAAAAGATTTATATATTTATATGTTATATTATATATATATATATATATATATATATATATATATATATATATATATATATATATATATATATATATATATATATATATATATATATATATATTCTTTCTTTTCTTTCTTCACCTTCCTCTTTGCCCCAAGATTGGGGGTAAGGTGCTGTACAAGCATCGGAAAAGAAAAGCAGTAGGAGAACATGACAAACGTCGAAAAGAAAGCCCAGCCTTACCGCCCCCTCTGTACCATTAATTAGCGAGAGCTCGTCACAGACAGAAAATCCACCCTAGAGCATCATGGGACCGCGACGGACCCTCACTATGGTAAATCGTCAATGTCAATGTAAGGGTTCATCCCTTGGCCCAGGTGGGCCACAACCATACCCCCATACAAAACCCCGCCATTCTCTCCTATCATGCACCTTTATTCTCGCCTCTGCCAAACTCACATTTCTCTCCTTCAGACATTCGTTCACCGACTCGATCCACTTTCTCTTCGGTCTCCCAGCCGGTCGGTACCCAACACACTCACCACTATACATCCGCTTAACCAACCGACTATCATTCATCCTTTCCACATGACCAAACCATCTCAACATACTTTCATTTATTCTCTCATTTACCCCTTTCTTCACACCACACAACTCTCTAATAAGTTCATTCCTCATTTTATTAATTCTTTTCACACCTAGCATGCTCCTAAGATTGTCCATTTGAACAGTGTACTTTAGATCTATACCTCTTATTCCAGACCATAGTCTCACTACCAAACAAGGTAACAACATACCTCATGTAAGACCCTAGCGCACTCAAGACTTAACCCTTTGTATTCCCCAATGATCTAAATGAACCAGCACCTTCCTACCATTCACAACTTTCCTACTACACTCTGCATCATCCGCTCCTTTTTCATCTCATCCAACATGTACCCTAAATATTTAAATCAGACACTTGCTCCAGCTGCTCACCACCATCTAACATAACTACACACTGAGGACTGTCCCTCACTCACAACCATAACCTTTACTCTTATCTACGTTTACTTTCAAACCCCTCCTTTTACATACCCTGCCAAATCTCTACCAATCCTCTCAAACTCTCTTCAGATTCGCCACACAGTACCAAATCATCCGCATATAATAGGTAGGGCACCCTCCACTCATCATCATTCTCCATCATTCTAACACCATTTCCTGCCATCCCCACCTCGAATTCTTTCATAACCCCATCCATATACAAATTGAATAAACTGGGTGAGACATAATAATCCCTGTCTCTACCTCGCTGGTTAATCCTAAACCACCACCATTGACACTACTTATTCTACACGCTTCACTATCGTCATACATACTTTTGATGCATTCAGAAGCCTACCACCAACACCATATATCACTAATACCTGCCATAAAGCTTCCCTATTAACTCTTATCATACGCCTGTTGCAAATCCATAAAACCTAAATATAATTTATTCTTCTTCTCCCTCATTTTCTCAATCATTTGTTTTAATGTAAAGATTTGATCCACACATTCTCTACCACTCCTAAACGCACCTTGTTCTTCACCAATCAGTCCTTCAGTCACTCGACGCACTCTTTCGACCAAAATGCCAGCATATACCTTCCCTACAACACTCAATAAACTTATTCCCCTATAATTTCTACAGTTCCCCTTTTCTCCCTTACCCTTATACAAGGGTACTATTACTGCTCTCCTCCAATCCCTTGGAACTATACCCTCCATAAACGCTTTATTACACAACTTCCAAATCCAATCAATCACCATCTCGCCTCCGCTCTTGATCATTTCACCAGTAATTTCATCTATGCCTGCAGATTTACCATTCTTCAACTTTCTCACTCTACCCATTACCTCCTCCTTACTAATAACCTCATCCCCAAAATACCTATTCCTTCTTGTACCATCAAACCCACACACATTCACTAACACCTCATCATTACTGTTAATATTGTGCAGATTTTCGAAGTGTTCTTTCCACACCCCCTCACATCCATTTCATCAGTTACAAAAGCACCATCCCTATTCATTATTCTAAGCAGATTCCCCTTATTCTCATTCTTAACCTTTCGCGCTTCCTTCCAGAAGAGCTTCCTATTCCCTTGTATGTCCTCATTCATCCTCCTTCCAAACTGTTCATTTACCTCTTGTTTTCTCTTACGTATGCACCTTTTAGTATTTCTTTTTTCCTCCTTATATAATTCCAAGCATCTTTCTTTTGAAACTTCATCATTTGCTTTTAGTACATTCAACCACGCTTCTTTTTTACTTTAACCGCTTGCATAACCTCTTCATTCCACCATTCGCTGTTACATTCTTACTTCCTACTTTAGCACATCCACACACTTCCTTTGCACTACTAACAATTGTTTCCTTCATTTGCCCCCAGATTGTTCAGTATCAACTCTTGATCCTCACATTCAACCGATTTACTTGCGAGCGCTCTTACATACTTATCCTTATTACCTTGTTCACTTAACTTCTCACTCTTAATTTTACCTACTTCCTTTCGTATCACCTTCCTCTCCATCCAAGCCCCACTAACTTAATTTTACATAGAACAACATAATGATCCGATAATCCCATTCCTAAACCCCTCACTGATTTAACATCCAACACATACTTCAACATCTCCTTCTTCACCAACACAAAATCAATCATACTTTTCACTGATGCCACTCTACCTACACCACCTCTAGTATACTTATGGATACTCTTTGTGTTTAAAGAAAGTATTACTTACACACATACCTCTCTCTTCACAGAAATCACCTTCCTACCATTCTCATTTTCTTCGGCACCCAAAAACCACCTGTTATACCATCCCTTTTTTGATCACCTATCCAACCATTCAGGTCCCCCAACACTATCAATCTGAAGCTCCTACTCACCCCATCCAGAACATCATTCAGATTATCCCAAAAAATCGTACTCTCTTCAATGTTTCCCTTAGGACCACAAGTCACAACCACACATACCTTGACCTTTTCAAACTTAAATTTAACCATTAGAATTCTAGGACTCACACACACACAAAGTCTACCATAGCTTTGTACCACAGGTCACTCATCAAAATTGCAACTCCTTCTCTCCCTCTCTCATTCTCTTCCACACCAGCACGCACACATTTCACACCACACCACTTAATTTCACCTTTTCCTTTCATCTTTGTTTCAGTCACAGCCAGCAAAAACTCTGTTCTTTCTAAATACATGTCCATCACCTCTTCTCCTCTTCTCCTCAACATTTATTCCCCTGACATTCCATGTACCCATACGATTCATACACAGTTTCTCTGCCGAAAACGAAGGTCGCTACGCTATCACGACCATCTCCGAGGTATGCATCAGCATTCCTAGCAAGATTATGGGAGCAGTATATATATAGTATGCTATATATATATATATATATATGGAAAGAGTGTGTACAGTATATATATATATATATATATATATAAAGAGCAGCAGGTATATATATATATATATATATATATATATATATATATAACTATCTACTTCTGTTTAAATCCATATATATATGAAGTGGTTGAAAACGAAAGCGTTTCACGATAAATGCGAAACGGTTAAACACCCAAATTAACTGAACGAAGTAATG
>JABUQX010146452.1:20000-27500 GCA_015478945.1 Trachelipus rathkii | reverse complement strand
TGGATGGTTAGGAAGGTGGTGGGATGGGTAGTTTGATTTACTGATTGACTGATTTAGGGTATGTAAAAACATGACAATTTTAATAAAAATATGACTTGAATCAATAGATCAATAGATCAATAGATCAATAGATCATGGATGGGTAGGAGGGTGGTGGGTAGGGCTTGATTTACTGACTTACTGCTTTTTAGGGTATGTAAACATAACAATTTTAATTAGAAGATATTATTATACATATTATTATTATTATTATTATACATATATTTATATATATATATACATATATATATTATTATATATATATATATTATATACATGCATATATATATTATTATTATATATATATTAGTATATATATATATTATTATTATATATATTATATTATTATATATTATTATATATATATACATATTATTATACATATTAATATTATTATTATTACATTATTATTGTAACGTATTATAAATATTATATATATATATATTATATATTATTATTACATATATATATTATTACATATTATTTTATGATATTATTATATTATTATTACATATTTATATTATATTACATATATATATGGTATATATATATTATTATATATATATATATATATATACATATTATTATTATGTTGTTGTTGGTTATTATTACTATTATTACATACATATTACAGGCATACAATATACACATATATATATATATTATTATATATATAAATATATATATATATATATATATATATATATATATATATATAGATATATATATATGAGAGAGAGAGTATATATATATATATATATATATATATATATATATATATATATATATATATATATATTAATCAGTTCTGTGTAAAACTGACGGGACTCTGATCTGATCTCAAACGCTTTGACAAAATCTCGCATATCTATTGTGATGTGTCATACTGTTACTAATGTTGATATGGGTACGTATTTAAGCCTAATGGTTGCTCTGGAACCAATTGATAGGATAATGTATTTAGGCCTAACGATAGTAGGTACCTGGTTGTGACGTCGTATGAAAAAAGCATTCGTGATTATGTAAAGTCTTCAAGTAATTCTATGAACCTAGTAAAATAAACTGAAATCATTTCTGCATTAACGGTTAAGAATACTAAAAAAGGGCTCAGGAAAGTAGATGCCAATAAAGAAATGACGCGACGAGAAAAAGATCAAACGGCTCTGGGCAGTTCGTGCGGCGGCGTGATGTGGTAACTGGTGCGTCAGGGCCTTAGGGGTTGGTCCAATCGCACGTTGACCCCGAAAACGCTTCTACGTACCCGAAAACCCATAATTTGACCCAAAAACGTCTTTGACACGATTAAAGTATCAGTCGTTGCCAAATATTGCAAATGCTGCAAACGTTGCTTGCAACATTTCTGCAACATTGCAGCAACATTGCAATGTTGCATTGCAACATTGCATTGTAACATTTCTGCCGATGTCGCCCTATATATTACTAGTTATTATTATATATTATATTATGTTATTATATATATATATTATTATTATTATATTATTATTATTATTATTACATATATTATTATTATATTATATTTCATATATATATATTACATATATATGTTATATATATTATTATTATTTATTATACATATTATTATTATTATTATTATTATAAGATGTTATTATTATTAAGAATGTTATTACATATTATATATACATATTATTATTATTATATGGTATTATTATTATTATTATTATTATTATTATATATTATATATATTACATATATATATATTATTATATCATATATATATATTATTATATTACATATATTATTATTATTATTAATATTATTATTATATATATATATATATATTATTACATATTATTATTACATATATATTATTATTACATATATACATATATATATATTATTATATATACATATATATTATATATATATATATAGAAATAAAAATATATGAAAAAGAATTGGCTTTAATTGCTGACGTAGTCCTCACCCAACATCTACTACCCTTAGCTCTATATATATATATATATATATATATATATATTTATATATATATATATATATATATATATATATATATATATATATATATATATATATATATATGTGCTATTACATATATACAAAGATATATATATATATATTTGTTGTTGTTATTGTTATTATATATATATATATATATATATATATATATATATATATACATTATACATATATTATATATTTATATATATATATATATATAAATATTTTTATGTGTAAAGTAGATACATATATATATATATATATATATATATATATATATATATATATATATATATATATATATATATATATATATATATATATATATATATATATATAGAGCAAACAAGAGAAATATATATATATATATATATATTTATATATATATATATATATATATATATATATATATATGTTATATATATATATATATATATATATATATATATATATATATATATGTATATATATATATATATATAATAAAAAATTATACGAAAAAGGACTTATCTTCTATTTGCTGACGTGTAATCCAAAAACATCTACTACCCTTAGCCTCACACACACCCACACACACCTACACACACACACACCTACACACACACACATCACCCACACACTCACATATATATATATATATATATATATATATATATATATATATATATATATATATATATATATATATATATATATATATATATTTTTTTTTCTTTTTCTTTTCCCATCCTTTATTTATCACACGTGTGGGTATGGTGCGTATCATGCACGGAAATAGGATAGCTAATTAAAAGAACGTGACGTAAGTAGAAAGGAATGCCCCCTTGTCATCCCCTTAATTAAGTGAGAGGTCGTCACAGTAAAAGAAAATCCATCCTAGGACATACAATACTGCAAAGTATCCTCACTGTGTGTATTTCGTCAATGTAATAAGGTTCAACTCTTGAACCTATGCCCACAACTATATCCTTGCCCGAAACAGGGCCATTCACTCCTGTTTACCCTAAATACAATTTATTCCTCTTCTCCCTCGTTTTCTCAGTCATTTGTTTCAATGTTGAGATTTAATCAGCACAACTTCTATCACTTTTAAATGAACATTTAATTTCACCAATCGGTCCCTAAGTCACTCAACTCATTCTTTCGACCAAAATACAGGGTGGGAGTATTCGACTGAGCGGTTTGGGAGAAGAGTCATTGCTCAGGCTACAGTGGGGGGATGGAGGTGCTTGTTGTCTCATTCGGTTCAGTGACTCCTCACATTTCAGTCGTCAGGATGTTTTTGAGTGGAGTGCATCGTGGGTACGTTGTGCAGGCGAATTTTGAAGACAAAAATACCGTGCTCTCGGCGCAAAGAGCTTTTCGCGGACGCTTTAACATTACCCCATAGATTCTGTTGCTTTTAAATAACACGATCCGAACCTGAATCACGCACTTTCAGCAAACTGGAAACACACGAGGAAAAGCACATCATATCATAGACGCAATACCATAAAAACGCCAGACAATGTGTAGCGGATGAGAAAAGCAATCGAGCAATCACTAAGACGTTCTGCTCAGAAGCATGCTATTGCTTTTGGCCATGCTCGGTATGTCACGATATTGGAGACTTTTCTGCAGCTTAAACTGGGTGAACGTCCTGATGGAGAGGACTTAGATTTACTGTGGTTCCAATAGGATGGGGCTACATCCCACACAGCGAAATTCACTCATTTTGTTGAGAAAAATGTTTCACCAGCGTTTGGTCTCTCTGAAGGGTGATGTGGGGTGGCCGGCTCGGTCACCAAATTCAAGCAGGAGGGGTTTTTTCCTTTGGAGTTACCTGAAGGAAAAGGTTTTTAAACATCGTCCTCACACTCTAGATGAATTAGAAGGAGAGAATTATTGAATAAATTCACGCCATACCCATCTCCATGTGTGTCGAGCTGGACAAACTTCTGAAAACGTCTCCAACTGGGTACTGCTGCCAAAGGCCGCCATCTTGAAAACTTAATTTTCAAAACCTAATGTAAATAAATGTAAATATTGTTGTTTTTAAAAATAAAATATAAATTTCTCTAACTTGTTTCGTTAATTTTTTATACCCACTCAAAGCCACTCAATCGAAAATGCCCCACCCTGTCCCAGCATATATCTTTCCTACAATACTCAATAAACTAATTCCCCTATAATTCCTACAGTTCCCCTTGTCTCCCTTACTCTTATATAAACGTACTATTACTGCACTCCTCCAATTGTTCAGAACTATACCCTCCATTAACGTTTTGTTACACAACCTCCACATCCAGTCAACCACAATCTCCCCTCCATTCGATTATTTCGCCATTTATTCCCCTATACCGGCTGATCTACAATTCTTTAACTCTATCACGCTGCCTATTACCTCCTCCCTACTAAATACCTCATCTTCAAAATACCCTTTTCTCCTTTTCTTCTTACACTATCAAACCCACACACAATCTCTGTCAGCTCTTCACTACTGCTAATGTTATCCATTTCATCAGTTACGAAAGTACCATCATTATTCTATAACTATTCCCCTTACTCTCTTTCTTAATTTTTCGAACTTCTTTCCAGAAGAGCTTCTTATTATCTTGTAAGTGCCCATTTATCCTTCCTTCCAAACTGTTCATTTACCTCTTTATTTCTCCTACATATGCAACTTTTAGTTTTTCTTTTTTCATCCTTATGTACATCTTTCTATACACATCTCTTTTGAGACCTCATCCTTAATTTCAAGAGCATTCAACCAAGCCTTTTTTTCTACTTTTAACCGCTTGCGTCACCTCTTCATTCCACCACTCACTATTAACATTCTTACTTCCTACTGTAGCACTTCCGCATATATTTTTGCACTACTAAGGAAGGCTTCCTTTATTTGCGTTTAGATTTGTTCAGTTTCATCTTGTTAACATTCAAATGATTTATTAGCAAATGCTCTCACATATTTTCCTTATTAGTGGGGCGGCATAGCCAAATAATCGTGCATTTTGTGACAGAAACACCAAAGTTAGAACAAAAGTTCATTTTTATATATAGAACACATTCTGCTATAGTGCCAAGCTGGGATACACCCATTGCACTAAATGGAGGGGTCATCCAAATATTACTTTCAAAATGTGGTTATTTTTCAATAATCGACAGTAAAATAAATGTTTTGGTGTTTATAATATGCATTCAAATTGGCAAATAAGTAAATAGTGAATTATCTTGGAGACTGATTAAATATTATGAAATTACACCAACTTTTTTTTGCAGGGTGTGCTGTTGAACGAAAATTTGAACGCTACCATTACATTTAATTAATATTACAGCAGATCACTAACCATGGCGAAGAAGATGCAATACGTTAATATTGCAGAAGCAGAGGTATCAACTCCATCATCTACTAAACAAATAGCCACTAACTGGGATTTGTGTGTCATTTGCCAAACAGATATTAACGAAAAGCTGACCTGCCCAGGAAAGTCGAAATTGAAAGATTCTGGGACTGGTTATAGAACACTTGCAGAAGATTTTGAGGCGTTTGACAAAGCAAAGGGGCTACCTAGAACATTGAAGATTTGCAAACTTGATGAAGGTGCGGCGTGGAAAATACATTGCGTGTGAATAATGAAGTTTGGCATAGAAAGTGTCGAGACAAATTACAATAAAACTAAACTAAACAGGATACTCAGTCGGGAACATTCGCAAGCGGAGATTGAGAAAGCTGGATCAAGTAAACGTCTGCTATCCTCTGCCCGCGTTGAAACTGTCGGTAAAGAAGAAAGCAACCGACACGTGTGTTTCTTTCGCAATCAAGAGGCAAATAGGGAAGACTAACTCAAGCAGAAACCTTTGGATAGGACACTTGCGTTCCATTCCAAGTATGCACTGCTACAGGAAGACACGAGTCTGCTTGCCAAACTAAATGAAGGATATACGATTGCTATCGAAGCCATGTGCCATTTAAAATAAAATGTATCATAAAAAATAAAAGTTAAAAGTGACTATACTAATTTTGATCCGGTCCATAAGAGAAGCTAACT
This sequence comes from Trachelipus rathkii, assembly GCA_015478945.1. Classification (NCBI taxonomy): domain Eukaryota; kingdom Metazoa; phylum Arthropoda; class Malacostraca; order Isopoda; family Trachelipodidae; genus Trachelipus; species Trachelipus rathkii. Next base: position 21,432 of record JABUQX010146452.1, on the reverse strand, counting down.
TCATGTACGTTGCGTCCTTGGATAAGTTAACTCCATAGTTCTTTGCACTAGACTCTATACATTATTCTAGGCGGTTACCAGTCCACATCAGGAACATGATGAAAGTGCAAACTAATCACCCATATATTGCAATAGCATTCAAACAGGTCAAATTTATCGTACACAAGACCAATCGTCCCTTCTCTGCAATTTCGATAGACCAGTCTCACAAACAAAATAATGAAAAAGTGAAAGGTGATGGTGCGATAGGACTCACCAATGATCCTGTATCGTTTCATAGTTCGATAGTAGCTGGTCCTGAGTTAGTTTGCTTTGTTCAGGAATTCAAAGCAAATGTGAGTGATGTAAAACCAGCAAGTTGTTCACACTACGATCAGGAACATCATGTACAAGTTACATTTCATAAAGAGGTCAAGGCGATGGTTAAAGTAATTGTGAAGAACTTGGGAACCCGTTCGATGAATCTGGCAATGAACTTTACATTTTAACAACGAAAGACGTTGCGCATCCTACAGCGGGCCAGGATGTAGCAAAGGCGAAACAGCTTGGTGTACTACAGTATGAATCGTGCGTGGGGGATCGGCTCCTCAACAAGACGGTTCCTATAAGCAACGTTATCACTAGAAATAGACTTGAACTCTTACACGGCAGTGCACTGAAGGTAACTGACATTAAGTCAACGCAGGTGTCAGCAAAATTTGACGCACAACTTTTCTCAAAGTTATACGTTGCATGTCAGAGTTGAAAAAGTGAAATGGATAATTTCTTCAGTCATGAAAATCAGAGCAAACCTCCATCTCTGGCAGTTGGAGGAAGAATGCGAACGTGGACAAAGTCAGACGTGCTCCAATGTTTACTAAATGACGATTGCGTATCGTTCGATTTGCCACACGTACATCTGTAATTCTTGATGGAGCAGCTGTTGTTCGATTTGCCACACGTACTTACAAAACTTTTAGAGAATACAGTAAACTAGTGTTCATTCCATACGTTACAGGACAGTTCGATAAAGTCTAAAGGATCGATGTAGTGTGGGACGACTACCGTGGTGACAGCCTGAAGGCATTAACAAGGGAGTCTTGTGGAAAGGACCAAGAAAACGTGTGCTCCCACACTCGCCTTTACCAAAGAACTGGCAATCATTTCTGCGTGACAACAGCAATAAGATTGAACTTTTATCTTATCTCACGCACGAGGTAGCAAATATCAGCCTTGAAGGTAAAGATGTAGTTTTAAACGATGATCAACACGTCAAGAGCTCTCCTCTTCGCGAAAATCTTTTCAGTCTTCAACCTTGCTCACACGAGGAAGCGGACACCCGCATATTTGTCCATGCTGCAGATTGTATCAGTAAAGGTCACAGAAGCATCATGATTAGAGCAACTGATTCTGACTTGCTGATTCTTGCAGTATTGATCGTATGTTCCCGGGA
>JABUQX010146452.1:0-17500 GCA_015478945.1 Trachelipus rathkii | reverse complement strand
ATATATACACATCACAACCATTGTATTTCATATATATGAGATAGTTACAGCAGGTTATTGCTATAAGGTTGGTTGCTGTTAAGGTTGCTAGATATATTATTACATATATATACATATTATTGTTATTATTATTATATGAGATATGTATATTATACATATTATATATATATATTATTACATATACATATACATATACATATATATGAATATAGTAATATATATGTATATATAGATATATTATTATATATATATATATATATACATATATAACAATCGGTAATATATATATATTGGTTGTTAATATTACTAAGGTTATTATTGCTGGCTGCTGTATATACATATGTTACATATATATATGTATTATACATATAAAAAGTATATATATATATTATTATACATATTGGTTGATATGTATACATAGTATATTGGCTACATATTTAGTATACATCACGGCCCAAAGCTCAACAGATGGGGATAGTTAGCCAGCAATTCTGAGGAGGAACCCCTGCACCAAAAATAACAAAGACCGGGGTTTTCTTTGAGACCGTCCTTACTCCACACCTGAGTATCGAGACCCGATTTCCGCCAGGTACCACTTTGAGACACCCATTAAGGCCAAAAAAAATTTACACTAATGGGTACCCTGCGGGTAGACAGTAGCCCCATGATGCTTGTGTGTTGGGGTCTCGGCCCGCTGGGGAATGACTGGGCAGGACTATTTCTCCGGGGGAGGACAATCGAACTCCCGCTCTTTGGCATTTGGGTGTCGCGGGGGTTCCTCCGCCCTTCCCTACAGGGTATGGAAACATATATATATATATATATATATATATATATATATATATATATATATATATATATATATATATATATATATATATATATATATATATATATATATATATATATATATAATATATAATATGTATATATATATATATGTTATATATATATATATATATATATATATATATATATATGGCAAAAGACAAAAGATATTGACAAGCTCTTAACTTATAACAAAGATATGGTTATTATATTATTATTATTATTATATATATATATATATATGTAAAGAAATATATTATTATTGTTATTATTATTATATATATATATATATATACATATTATTAGTATTATAAAAATATATACATAAAATATATATATATATAGGGATAGAGAGAAACCTTAATACCGGGTCAGATATATATATATTATTATTATATATATATATATACATATATATATATAATAATATATATTATTATTAGCTACAGGGCAAGTATTATTATATAGAGATAAAGATAGCATATAGTATATATATATTATTATTGTTAAGATATATATATATATATATGAAGTTATTATTACATATATATATATAAAACTAAATAAATCAATATTTTCCATTTGTGTGAAAATGTGTGCATAAATTACTTTTGTTTTTTCAACTGAAAGACAACTTTATATTCTTAATAGAGCTTCACAAAACTTGATATAATTTTAATTTTTCATTTAAATATATTAAAGCAGTATTAGAATTTAGTTGCATCTTCAACATGGTCTCAGGTTCTAGTGCAGTTACAGTTTACCGATATTTGTTCTTTATGTGAAAATACTTTAAACTCTTTTCTTTTGCTATGTGAAAATAGTGTCAATTTAAATAATTTTATTTAACACTCGTATTTCAGAATTCCTATTTAAACGTAAATCTAATAAACATAAAGAAAGAATTCATTTGATGAATTTGCGTTGAACCCAAGGAAATAACTTTTTTAATAATATCAATATTGATATACAGTGTTGTTATGTTATAAAGGTTATATATATATATACTAAGTATAGTACTATATAAAATAATGCTATTATAATCGTTATAAGTTATTGTTAAGTTGTTGTTGCTATACAGCATTTATATATATATTATATATATATATATATATAGATATATGCGTATTGTATATATACATATATATATGTTATGGTAAGAGCATATGCTATATATATATATATATATATATTACATATATTATATTATATATTAAGCAGGTAAATATATATATATATATTACTATGGTATATATATAATTCATACAAGGTTATGTATATACATATATGTTATGTTATATATATATACATATTAAGTTATGCTATATATGCAAGATATATGGTGCAGCATATGGTAAGTGTTATGCTGGTTGGGCTACATATGCTATATACATGGTATAGTATTGGCACAGCTCTGAGTCTCCAACATTCCTTTTCATATGAAGGAATAGAGTTATAGGTCTGAAACTTGAATATAATGTATATATGGGGATAAGACGAACTGCACTCAAGTCTGTAGGATGTATAGTAGAGGGGTGTCACTCCCTGAGGGTGGACACTGATAGCTGCGCTTATGCCCTTGTGGCGTGACCCGAATGGGATGTGAGTTTTTGAAGCCAACAGTACATGCTCAGCATGACGTAAATCCCGGCGCAGCCAAGATTACGTCAGTGCGCGAGCGCGCGCCCACAACAGCACACACGTCAATACAAACACATTATTATTATTATTGAGCAGCCGAAGAAGTAGTTTCCCGCAGGAAACACGTGAGTTGTTTTAATACCCCTTCTACGTATCCTTCGTCACCTTCAGCATCTCCTTCTTCCGTCTGCGTCTTGCATTGTGTTCATTCCCTTTGCTTCGCAAGTTTTTAGTTATTTTAGCAGCAGCAGCTCCTCTGATTCTCTACGCCAGTCTTGCTCTCGCCAATGATTCCGGCCTGGAAACTCTGGTTCCGGCCTTCTGCCTTTGTCCATCGCCTGCAACAGACGCCGCGTCCGGTATTACATATACTCCGTATTATTTCCGCCGCGTTTCTTCTTCGTATCCGTTCTTGAAATCCGATATATATATCTACATGGGTTAGGTTATCGTATCTGGTTAAAATTTGAAGGGGTGTTAGATGAGAGGTAACTGTCGTAGATCGAGGTTATCCCCATAATTCTGAAGGGGGCCTCACCCCTTAAAAAAATCGAAGTGTTCAGTAATTGGCTGAAATTTGGTGAGAGGGAGATTCAGAGTTGGGAGTTTCTGTGAAATACTTTGATATGCGGGAATCTGTGGAGTTGCTCCGGCACTGAAAGGAGCCATTGCGGTGCCGAGTTAATAAACAGCCGATAACACCAATGTTGGTGTCCATATAAGGGTTATCGAGTCGTAGAGTTCAATATGATGGTTATAAAGTCCGTATAGGGATCCCTCAGAAGGGACTCCCAACCAAAATATTAATATATTATGTGAAAGCTGAAATTGATAAGGGCGCCTTTTAGGTCAGGTATCATTCTGATGTATCCGGGGTAAAAATGACCGAGATGATCAAAATTTGGGGACTGGCCTCCCAAACCTGAAATACGGTCTAGAACGATGAAACTCTCAGTATATGTCTTCTCACATATGGCCCATATACGCCAGTTAAATAGCTGCACATGCCTGGTGGGGTTCTGGGACCCCAAACCTGAAATATATTTACATCAACTGATAGTAACTCTCAGTGACATACCTTTCTGAGAGTATAAAAATTCATGGGAGTCAGTGGTGGCAGGGCTTTCAGCTAGCCGCACACATCCCAAAGGGGGCCACCAGCCTCTGAAAAAAACAAATATTGATTTTAGAAGGGCCTGAGCTCTCCATTCACATTATTTTATGATGTATCTTCGATACAGAAAATAAAAAAATAAAAATTAAATAAATAAATAAATAGAATGCCAAAATTTCCTTTGTTTCGGTGTTTGCACCATGAATTTATGCTTTTTATATACCTCCTAAAGCTGTAAATCACTAAATCAAACCAACACCATTCAAACCCCCTCCTTAACCTCCTCCTGACCACCTCAGAGATCATTGATCTATTATTGGTACTGATGATTGAGTGGCCATTTTTGAGTAAACATCATAAAATCAAGTCTCTTTATACAAAGATCAATAAATATATGTTGACGTAACAAAGTTTCTTCTATTAGTGGCCAAAAGATAATTAGCATCATCTGAACTATGAATGAGTAACTCCACAACGAGAAATCTTAGCCCACCTTAAGCCAAGAATGGGGTAAGAGCATCGTTACTAGGAAGCCACACTTGGCCGTCAGTAGTGTAACATTATGGGCTGATTCAAAAATGTAACCTATTCACACTTTCGCCCTAATATAAGACAGTGATTTAAATAACATGGTAAGAGTGCTGAGCAAAGGCACAATGTAAATTTACCATAACCTTGTGTAACTATCATATAGATCGGCGAAAGTATGCAGGCGTCACAAAAGTTTTATATTAATAAAGCTTTACATATAGCATCAATCTGAAACGAGAATAATTGTACCAGGCAAATCAAGACACATTCAAGCAAGAATAACTGCTAACCTTAACAAAGATCCACACCTAGCATAACACCTATTGGGTAAAGACAAACAAAGTAAAGTTTTTATTCTCTGTAAGCTAAACTGATGAACATAACATGTACTTAACATTGGCCAATGGCTATGGCTGAATAAACAGGCCAGCCCCAACATCTAAACAACAAAGCGTACATAAGGGGGCAGTGGAAACAGAAAGCCAAATGTGGCTGTGGAATATATACTCCCAATAAAGAACACAATAAATAAGATTCACACATGGTGGTAATATATTAAACCATCTAATCAGGTGGACATAGGATTCTGTATGTATAAATTGAGCAAGTTCTATGTGTTTCTCCAGAGATTCAACACCATCCAAAAGGATGTAAGCATAAATACAACTTGCTGCACCAAACCATTTTTCTGCATATTTTGGTTCAATGTACTGTACTGCTCCCAGCGAGAAGTAAACGTATCCTTGCTGATAGTTATTAACGCACTTCTGTATACTGTATTATACGGAAAACCACATGTTTCTGTGTAAATATCGTAGATTACACCATGAGCTATAAGGGCGAAATTAAGTCTCCTGTATATGGCAACAAATTTTTAAGATAGATTTTGAAGTCGTTTTTCTATGTTAAACAGCCTGTTATATTTCGTAGATGTCTTGAACAGTAAAACCTAGTACGTACGCACATGAATGACAGCATCATTAGGTTTCCAATAGTTGCGTACATCATTACTTTTAACATTATCAGATGCAGTGAAGCAACATCTATTCTATTATAGCCGCTCGAGCTGTCACCTTCTGATTTCATCAAGAGACAATGTCACAGATGACATACTCAGCTTTAGTCCAAGCTAAAGAAGCTGATAATATTAGAAGAATTTCAACTTAGAGTATTAAAAGGGAAGTTACTTTTGCACTCAATTGGAACACAGGTATATAGCCCATTCGTTTTTACGTGTGTAATGTAAATGACACATCGTTGGTAGTGCTACAAAGATCCTGTAAAGAGTGACTGCCTTCGTAGAAGCGAGAACGAGAGGTCATCATGGACAATATGAAGTGAAATGCCTACTGGCGAAATTGTATGTATAAACAACCCTTATAGGTAACTGAGATTCTTTCTTTCAGCCAATCAGAAGAAAGTAAACAAGAATACAACGCACAAACGAACCACGTATCAGTTCAAAAGGGTATATATTCTCGCTAGACAACAACAATACAGCAACAATAACAACAATAACAATAACAATAACAACAACAACAATCGGTCAATCACCAACGGTCGGTCATCAATCAACAACACAGCGCCGGCAAGAGTAGCAGCCGGGCAGCGCCTTTGAGAGGCCAATCAACGAATATATTTGTCGTGCCGACGTTCGCTGATAATAGTGCTAATCAGCATGGGCAATGTAGTTCAAATAATATACACAAAACATACTGTCAAAATTGTTTACACTTAGCTACTAAATGTGTTGAAGAATAGTTATGAGTCTATAGCCACGTTTGTTAAAAACATGGTCTTAAGGGTCTCTAGTTAGCAAAACATTAAACAAGGATTTACGTGAAGATTTAAAGATCATGCAATGATTTACATAATTAGTAAACTTAAGCTATTTTCTCCTTTTCGTGTGTCCCAACATGTTATGAAGTAGTTTGACCATCGTAAGGCGGCTGACTATATTTACAAATCAAACCGGCAGGTAACGGCAATCACGCTGGAGATTGACAAGACCGGTGGACGGTACAGGCCAGCAGCAATCGCGAGATTACTGAAGTTGGGTTCTACCGTTTCTGCGCGATCAACACTTTGCATCGACATTTTCAGCGCCAAACGTACATCCTAACAAATCACTGATATTCGGCGGCAAGATTTTTATTATTTACCAGGCAGTACCATTTGCAGTCAACATTGTAATAGTGCCCGTCAATGGGCTACACACGTGTGCAGCTCAAAGCATTATCAATGGCAATAGTGGTGCCGATGAAATATGTTCTGTAAAGTATTTTCCAAATGTGCTGATAAACCACGTATGCGCTTGATGACGTCGGTTACCTCCATACGCCGAGATCATCTCTTAAGATGCAAAGAGAAGACCATACAGACGCATGGATTAATCTACCCAAACAATCTTACCTTAATTTTATTACCGCAGCAAAGCGTTACTGATGAAAATCTAGATTTGACTGACATGATTAATATCACTGCTTTTGGCTATATCTTTAGTTCGCTTGAAAGGCAGTACCAGCTTCCGCTTGTCATATAAATCGACCTGCATGGAACTATGTTGAAATAGCTCCACTGGCGATGATCGTGCAACACCGATCTAGCACGTGAACGTCGCGATGATGCGTTGACATGACTGATGTTTGAGCTGATTTTGGCGATATTGGCTTCCGCCCGCCCAGACTGATTGGTGGTTCCGCGATAAACAAGACACGCATCGAGTCAAACAAATTGCCTTGAAAGACTGACTTATTGTCACGACTGGCAATATGCACATGCATTAGACGTTAAATAATTATTGGTGACTCAGTACCTCATTCAGGGTGTAGCATTAGTTGCACATTAGATCTGATTTCTCTTCGATAATTAGTTGACTATTCTACCCTTTAATAGATTTATTCGCGCAACAGTGGCCCCAATCCACAGCCTTCATACCCAGAAGGTTGCCTTATATATATATTAATGGCATTATTAGGGTGGGCTTAGAGAACTGATTGAAGAAATTGCCTGAATGCTTCTGTGCAGGTCAAGAGTAATATCTTTCAGGAACCATCAGCCCAACAGCAGCAATACTGCTTGAACATCATGCCAGGTGGCAGCTTGACTGATGACCAATCAACTTGCTGAATAAATAGTTTTTGCCTTAATCAAGAGTATCTAAAGCAAACACATTACTACCTGAGAGAAAACCCAGGGCGGAGTGTGCCCCTGAAAGGGTATGACCTTGAGAGGAGATCAACTGATAAAGCAGGCATTACCTCCTCCTGTTTATTCGTAAGTTAGGTACGTTATGTTAAATATTACTATAACAATGAAAATAACACTGCTTTGTTAGAGAAATGATGAGTTTTTGTAAGATATTACTGTGTTAACTCTTGCCATGAGTGTTAGAAACGTTATTTCTAGGTTAAGCTCTTTGTTGCGCTTAGTTTGCTCTAGAATTTGGTAATGTCTATGTTTATTCATACTTCAATTGATGTTATACTCAAAAACGAGTGACACTTTGTCGAAGATAGTGTTAATTCATAGTTCAAGATGTTGGTATCTTTTGATAGATTGGTCACTTTGTTAAGGGAATTTGTTGTTAGATGATACGACTTTACCTGTTGCTGATATGAGGGAAAAGGAGCATATCGAGTATTGTATGACCTATTATATTACTCTTTACCTTGATAAGTAGGAATTTTCAAGATAGCTTGATTATTCATACTAGTGTGTTAGGTTTGCCTTTGTATATTATATTCCTTAGTTGCGTTTATGATATCATGAGTTATTTCCCAAACAGAACAACAGCTTTGAAAGCAAGGTCTACAGCATCTTCTAGGTGAATCTTATTAATGTAACAGATCCACATTTTGGGGCTCCGAATGCATCGCCCCGTAAATCTATTTCAAACATCGTTACATTGTCTAATATACCCCTGTAACTGATGTTTACATAGTATTTCCGGTCAGGTGACGACTATCGTGCCGTGCGTAAAGCCCCTCGATTCCAACCCCCATACGAACTACCGGTAGTTCGGGTCTGTATTATATCAATTATTAACAATATTTCCGAAATGATGCTTCAAGATCCATCATCATTCGAAATGGTTGTTAATGAAGTCGGTGGTGCTTCAAGATCTCTTGGTCCATGGAAGAAGTTTTCATCAATAACCTTTACTTCAAGTGCCTCCTCCACGATTCAAGCTTCTCACAAGAGATATAAAAGCAGTGTCTGTCAAGTGGAATGGTTCTCTCTCTTCTCTTATCTGGGATTCATTCTCGAAGGACTAGCCTGGAATAAATAGTCATCTCAAATGTATGGTTGTATATTCAACACATTTCTGGAAAAGAATCACTTTTTTTTTAGACATGTGCATATATCATTTTCCCTCTATTCTTAATTGATAATGTATTTAATTACTTTACGTGTCATTAATTATTGACCAGATGTATTGCAATGTTATTTTTAAATGAGAATATAAAAAAATCTTACTTAGCTGAATAAGTATTTATTTAAAAAAAAAAAAACTCGGATAATGATACACCAGGATCTAACGAAATGTGTCAAAGTGTTGATCGTAAGAGCTCTTGATTAAGAATACCCCTTCGAGTAGCTCACTGATTTATATATAACTCTGCTCTCAATCTCTTTGCCCAATTGAAATCACCTCTGTATGATGCACCGTTGCCCAACCTACCAGTTTGTTTAATAAATATATATTGCACTACTAAATGGTTATAGCTTAAAATCATTTTCATGTTTCATGTTGAAATTTTCTGAAAGGGGGTATAGTCTAAAAAGAAATAAGCCCCAAAAAATATATCCCAGGGTTTTACCATTGTAATGTTTTGTGGCGATACCTAAATGCCATGTAAATCCTTTGTTAATAAAACAATGATTATATGTTAGAGAGACATGCCTTATGAATTAGGATGCAGTTTATGTCGTGCTAGGTACTACCCCGTTGCGTTTGTTTCGTTAATGTTGTTTATTCTAGCGTGTAAGGTGTGTTAGATTTTGTTATTGTACAATATATTCTTAGTTCTGGTAATGCTATATTAGCTTTATTAATGTGAAACAATGTTACGTTAGCATATATTCGCTGGTTTGTATATAAAGAACTTATTTTTGTACTATGTTTATCCGAAATGGTACTCGATATGTGACCTGAATCATTTGTTGTTGTTGTTGTTGTTGTTGTTGTTGTTGTCGTCTAGCGAGAATATATACCCCTTTGAACTGATATGGTTCGTTTGTGCGTTGTATTCTTGTTTACTTTCTTCTGATTGGCTGAAAGAAATAATCTCATTACCTATAAGGGTTGTTTATACATACGAATTTCGCCAGTAAGATATTTTTCGCTGTGTTGATATGATGACCTCTCGTTCTGCTTCTACAGACGTCCTCTTTAGGATCTTTGTAATACCCAACGATGTGTCATTTACATTTTTTCGTAAAACGAATGGAGAGCAAATATATTACCTGTGTTCCAATTGAGGTGCAAGTAATATACCTTTAATATTTTCGGTTGAGAAATTCTTCAATATTATCGAAAGCCTCGAAGCTTGGATAAAGGCTGAGTATGTGTCATCTGTGACATCGTCTCTTGATGAAATCAGAGATGACAGCTTGAGCGGCTATAATAGAATAGATGTTGCTTTCATTGCATCTGATAATGTGCCAAAAGTATTGATTGTACGCAACTATTGGAAACCCTATGATGCTGTCACATTCATGCGTATGTGTATAGGTTTCACTGTTCAGACATCTGCAAATATAACAGCTTTGTTTAACATGAAAAACGACTTAAAGTCTCATCTTAAAGTTGTTGCCATACTTGAGGACTTAATTCATATAGCTCATGGTGTAATCTACGATATTTACACTGGAAAGGCGGATTCCCCGTGCCATATGCAGTATACAGAAATGTCTTAATAACTATCAGCCAGGATATACATTCTCGCTGGCGGAGCGAGTGAGAGCGTTAAAAACTGAAATATGCAGAAAATGAGTTTAGTGGCAGCAAGTTGTATTTATGCTGGTACCTTTGATGGTGCTGGAATTGGAGAAACATATAATTGCTCAATTTATAGCAGAACTAAGTCTGATTAGGGCTGGTTTAATATATTTAAAAACTATATGCATGAATGTATTTATTTATTTAATGCTCTTTTCATTGAAAATATGTTATACACTTGAAAACATGTTTTACTGCCCCTTACAAAAGCTCTTTGTTGTTTAAGATGTTGGGGCTGGCTGTTTATTCGTGTAGCTGTTGTGTATTAAGTATGTTATGTTCATAGTTTAGCTTTTCAGAGGATAAAACTTACTTTGTTTGTCTTTACCCAATAGGTGTTATGCTAGTGTTAATGTGTATCTTTGTTAAGGTTAGCAGTTTATTCGCTTTCTTGTTAATGTGTCTGGTTTGCCCTTGTACATTATATCTTAGTTCAGTTGATGCTATGTTAGCTTTATTAATATGAAAACTTTTGTGACGCCTGCATACTTTCGCTGATCTATATGATAGTTACACAAGGTTATGGTAAATTTTTTGTTACATATTACCATGTTAATGTAAAATTAACATTTGTATATGTGTTAGAGACATGCTTGACAAAGTGTGAATAGGTTACGTTTTTGGATGTTATGTTAGTTACTTTACTGGTGTTAAGTGTGAAACTCTGTTAACGTTAACCATTTATTCTTGTTTAAGGTGGGCTAAGTTTCTCGTTGTGGGTTATATTCATAGTTCAGATGATGCTAAGTATGCTTTATTAATGGAAACTTTGTTATGTCAGCATTATATTCTTTGATCTTTTGTATAAAGAACTTGATTTATGTTATGTTTATCAAAATACTAATCGAAATGTGACCTTAATCACTTCCGCTATTGAGCTGTAGATCAATAGTGGTGGCTGGACAGTGGCTGAATCGCGGCTTGCTTTCGGTGTGACTTATCGTTTTTAGGCATGTAAAATAATTTAAAGAGATATAACATAAAGAATAAAGGTTTTTGAACAGAATATTTGATTATTTATTTTATTTTATTTTAATCGAAGATACATCATAAGAAAGATGCATTCGTTGTTCTACGTCAATATTTCGTTTTTTTGGGTGGTGACCCCCTTTGGGATGTGTACGGTTATTTAACCCATATACGATATGTACCTTATATGAAAGCAAGCAAAATGGGAGTTTATCGCCTCTAGAAGTCAATATTTCATGTCAGGGTTCCGAGACACACTTCTTTAGGGAAGTTTACAAAAATAGTAGCTACGCCAACCTTGGTCATTATTATAAATCCTTATATGAAAAGGTATATACTGAGTTTCATCGTTCTAGGTCAATATTTCAGATTTGGGGGCTGGTCCTCAAATTTTATCCTACTGGTCATTTTACCTCGGATAGAAGATTCGGGTATATGAACCTAAAAGGCAACAAGTTTCAGCTTACATCAATATTAATGTTTGGGGTGGGGTCCCTTCTGAGGGGATCCTAGACACCCTATACGGACTTATAACCATCATATTCGAACTCTACGACCTCGATAACCCTTATGATATGGACAATTCTCAACACGGTGTTATACGACTGTTTATTAACTCGGTACCGCAGTGGCTCCAGCACCGGTGCCGGAGCCAACTCCACAGATTCACATATCAAGTATTTCTAGAAACTCAACTCTGAATCCTCTCACCAAATTTCAGCCAATTATGAACATCTTCGATTTTTGCAGGGTGGGGTTCTTCAAACGATAGTCGCACCTCGTCTACGACGAGGTTACCTCCCCATCTAACACCCTACAAAATTTTAACCAGATACGATAACCCTAACCCATGTAGATATATATCGGATTCAGAACCGGATGCGAAGAAGAAACCGCGGCGGAAATAATACCAAAATTAATAATAATACCGGACCCCGCGGCGTCGTTGCGATGATGCGGATCCAGAGCCGAAGGCGGAGCCAGAACTGGAGCCGGAATGTACAGAACCGGACGCGGCGTAATCGGAGCTGCTGCTGCTGGGCGTAAGAATCACCTGCCAGCACAAGTGTGAAACAAAGGGAATGTGAACAATAATAAGTGATTAAGACGGAAGAGGAGATGTTTAGCGTGGACAGCGATACGTAGAAGGGTGTGAGAAGACCAGAAGTGCTTCCTGCGGAACACTTTCGACGTTGACATAATAACAATGTGGCCAACAATAATAATAATGTGCTTCGTGTGTGTGTGTGTGTGTGTGTGTGTGTGTGTGTGTGTGTGTGTGTGTTTCAGGCACTGACGTAATCTTGGCTGTGCCAAAGATTACGTCACGGCTCGAACCTTTTGCTATTTAAGCCTAAACCTGATCTCATTCAGATCACGCCACAAGGGCGTAAGCGCAAGCCATCAGTCCACCTCGGGGTGAATCTCCCCGCAGACATCCAGACTTGAAATTACACGGACTGTCCCCAACCCAACATATGCTAGATTATAATCCAGCTTCAGACCTATAACTCTATTCCTTCATATTGAAGTGTAGAGCCCAAACCGTACCCAATACTGACTTATATATATGTTATATATATAGAGATATATATATATATGAGGTATATATATATATATATATATGATATATATATATATATATTTAAATGTTGAACTATATTTATGAAAGGGAGAAATATATATATATGATATATATACTACTGCTGTTTGGCCTGAAACATCAATCTGGTCATCTTAAACAAAACTGATTATCTTTCTAAATGTAACACCTTACTCAACATTACCTTAAATCTGACTATCATCATTATTATTATTATTGATGAATTTGGTATTGTTATTGTTATTATTATTATTATTATTACTATATTACGATTATTAGTATTATTATTTTTTTTATTATTATTGCTTTTGCTATTATTACATTATTATTATTATTATTATTTTTATTGATTAATAATGATATTATTATTATTAATTACATAATATTATTATTATTATTATATTATTATTATTATTATTAGTTATTATTATTATTATTATTATTATTATTATTATTATTATTATTATTATTATTATTATTATTATTATTATTATTATTATTATTATTATTATTATTATTATTTAATTTAATAAATTTCAGCATCTTTAGTTTACTGTAAATTGTTTTACTAAAAGATATATTCTAATATTTTACTTGTATTCCAAGTGGTACACATAGTCCGTCCCTTATTAAAGAGTACATAAAATACTAAAATGTTTGTTTAAAGGTTAATTTATATATTAAAGACGTTAATTATTTCTTATTTACTTTATTACCAAGTTTGAATTATTATTTTAAAATTTTCTATTTATAAAAGACTAATAACAAATTAAAAATTGATAAACATTTCGCGCTTACGTTTATATAAACAATTTCATAAATTCCATTGCTATATGTAACAAATTGTTGAATATATTTCGTTACTGGCGCCGAAATTAATCTTCTAAATAAAGTGTAGGTTAATATATGATATATATATATATAGCATATGTATATATGTTATATGTTATAGTAGGAGTATAGTATTATATATATATATGGTATAGGTTACATATATATATATATATATATATATATATATATATATGTATATATAGGTTATGTATATATTAAAATTAATGTAAATTCACAAGGGTACGTATGAAGGAAGTATGAAAAAGTTTGAAGAACGCAAAAAGACACTTTATTGTATGGTACATAATAATATGGTGGGATTCTCTCCAGAACCGTAGTTTATAGGGGTGTGAGGCCGCTGCGCAGCCAAATCTCGCAGTAAGGTTCGGAGGTTCGGCGCTGAAAACACACAATGTTGGTACTTACGGCGACGGCCGCGGGGGGTCTTGAATACCGTGTATGACCCCCTTTGGCACGGATGACTGCCTGACACTGTCCTGGCATGATCTCGATGAGTGTGCGAATGTCATGGACAGTGATTTGATCCCATACGTCGAGTAGCCTACGTAGTCCGGGAGGTCGGGAGTGCCCGAAGTGGGGCTGGTAGCTGCCGGTTCCAATCTGCTCGTGATATCCCCGCCAAATGTCTGATTAGCTGAGGGTCCGACGAGGCCACCCAACGCCAAATGAATCTGCGCGACCGCTCCTCGTTCACACATTGGGTCTTGTGTGGTCTTGCATCGTCATGCATTAGGATGAGTCACCGATGTAGGGGGCATATGGCATGACATAATATATAAGCCTGAGGATACCTGGTATTACATATATATATATATATATATATATATATATATATATATATATATATATATATGTATATATATTATATATATATATATATATATATATATATATATATATATTTTATATATATATATAGTTATATATAGTTGTGTGTAGGTATATATATATATATATATATATATATGTTAGTTATGTGTATATGTTATAAGTTATATATATATATTATATATAGTAAGTATATATATATATATATATATATATATATATACCCACGATCTAAGAGTACCTCCATCGAAGATGCAGCCCAGTAGCCACGATAGCAGATGCCTCGCCCAGACTATGCAACTGACTCCACTTCAAACGGCGGCACCTACAAAAACATTGCTTTGTGCGAACCCTATCCGTCGCTTTTGCTATACTTAGCAACACGCCTATCCAGGTGCATACCTCGACTCGTTCGCAAAGAGCACTCTTTGCCCACCGCGTCACCGTCCAATTTGATGCCTCGAACAAATGCCAGCGCCTGCGCCTCCTTCGATGTACAGTGGTGTGCGGTGACCTGGGGCCTGTAATTATGTTCCGCAAGGTGTCGACGCACTGTATTGTCACTCACTCTGATGCCGTGTACATCCGCCAGCTGTATCTACAGATCGTGCCGTTGTGTGGCGCTCGCGACAAAATGCGAAGATACAGTGAATCACTTTTCACTGTGCCGGTCCCGACCACCTCAATCCCGGCGATCATAAAAAAGCTCAAGGTTCCTGTTACCGTTGGTTCACCCGTGTAATCGTTGTGTGCGCGATACTGAACCGTCGACCAAGCGCGCCCGGTACCCAGTCCTTCGGCGGAGGCGTTATTCGCAAGCACTGGATCTCTTGACAGTTCAAGCCCTATCCTTCCATGTTTAATGTTACTTCAGAATATGAACTTTCGTTTCGATTATATACTCCCGACATAACCTACCCAACACCTCTCTCCCATTTAGTTACGCGGTGGCGCTTTCCTAATTTGTCAGTGTTTGGCGGCCCCAATACTGCGAATTCTCTGCGGGTGGTTAGCAATAGTTAGTACGATGCTATCTCGTATTGAGAGCGGATTCATGGGGTTAGGCCCTTACCCTGCGAGTGAAACCCTTCTCTAAGTGCGCGTTATTTCCTTTTGACTATGCAGTGATTTATATATATGGCGTTATTGCCAAGGCGCATATTATGCCATGTATAGCATGATATGGTTATTATTGTTATTACAGCTGAGATATATATATATATATATGGCGGAATATATTATATATGTATATATATATATTATTATATTATTATTGGTTATTGTTATATATATATATTATTATTATATTATGAGTATATATATATATATATTACATGTATTAATATATATATATATATATATATTATATATGATATATTAGTTGAAGAAGAGTTATATATATAATATATATTATATATGTTATATTATATATATATATATACATAGTTATATAGAATATATATTATTATTATTACATATACATATATATTATTATCAATATAGGAGTATATATATAAAAAGTACATATATGTATATAGTTATAATAGTGTATATATATATATATATATATATATGGTATATATATATATATATATATTATATGTATATATATATATATATCAATATATATATATATATAAATATATATATATATAGAGTATATAAATATATTTATATATATGTATATATATATATATACATACATATATATATATAGAGTATATATATATATATATATAAGGTTATTATATAAATATATATGACCTTGTATTTCTATCTGGGTCATTTTGATATTTTTTTTTGTTTTTTTCTTTTAATAGCATTTCCTAGTATATGATCCTATCAATCAATTTAAGTGGTGACGGACATGATTCAAAATATATAGGACCTGTTACGTTTTTCGATTTAACTAAAGGGATACCCAAGGGTAAACTGCAAAGATGGTAGGAGTCGGTCTCTCGGCCTTCTGGGGAACGACAGGGTAGGACTGTTTCCCCTCCAGGAAGGTCTCCGGAACCGCTGGTATTTGTGTCGGGGTGGCCCCCTTCTCCACCCCTCCCCAGGGTATGGGAGCAAACGTCCCCCCTCTGTCCCCCCATCGGCTCGATTTTTTTACTTTTTTTTACATTTTTGTAATTAGCTATATGCTGATTCCAAACATGTAATTGGTTTTTCTCTGCAAGTGTTGTACTTTTCGAGATATTTCATTTTTGAATTTTTTTTTTATATATAAATGTGATTTTTTAAAAATTATTTAAAATATTTCGAACATTTGAATCATGTCCGTCCGTCAATACTTAAATTCATTGTTAGTATCATATAATACCAATAAAAAAGAAAGAAAAAAAACAACAAAACAGAAAATCAAAAACGATTGAGTCTTAAACAGTATGGTGCATATATATATATATATATATATATTATATACATATATATATATTACATATATATATATATATATATATATATTATATTATATATATATATATATATTATTATATAAATATATATATATATATATATATATATATTATTATTATATATTATTATTTATTATATATTAATGTATACATATTATATTTATATATATATACATATATTATATATATATATATAGTTATTATTATATATTATTATTATATATATTCTTTTATATATATATATATATTTTTTATATATATATATAGCATATATTACATATATATAAAGAAGATATATATATATATATATTATATATATGTTATTACATATATATACATATATATATATATAGCTATATATGTATATATTTATTATTATTATTTCTTTATATATATATATATATATATATTTATATATATATATATATATATATATATATATATATATATATATATATATATATATATATATATATATATATATATATATTTATATATATATATATATATATATAGTAGTAAAGATATGAGAGTTATATACATATATATAAGTATATATATATATATATATTATTAGTTATTATGTTATGATATATATATATATATATATATATATATATATATGAAGCGGCACGAAAACGCATAAGTTGTTTCAATGATAAATGAAAACGGTTAAACACCTGAACGAGCTGAAACGAAGCACAATG
>JABUQX010146451.1:12500-23504 GCA_015478945.1 Trachelipus rathkii | reverse complement strand
TTTTGATGATCCTTCAGATATTTGTAAATATAAATTCATTCCTCATCGCCCTATAATAAGGCAATCAGAACAAGTAACCACTAAAATAAGACCAGTTTTTAATTGTTCCCTTAAAAGTAATAAAACTCTTCCATCTTTGAATGAGGCTGCTTACAGTGGTTATGACCTCATGAATTCACTTTTAAAACTACTACTTGTGTTCAGAACGAATCGTACTGTCGTCATAAGTGATGTAAAACAAGCGTTTCTGATGATAAGGTTAAAGGATGAAGTGGACATGAATAGGTTCACTTTCTTATGGTATAACAACGGGCAACTAGAAGCTTATAGGTACCTTACATTAATATTTGGGTTTACATCTTCCCCATTTATCTTGCATTATATTATGAAATATCATGCTTCTAAGTATCCACATGATAGATGTACTGAAATATTATCCTCAGGCTTCTATGTGGATAATTTAATATTTACAAGCATGCAAGAAGAAAGTGAAATAGTAGGTATTTATCATCAATGTAAGAAACGAATGGAGGAAGGTGGGTTTATCTTGAGATCTTGGAATAGCAACTCGGATGCTTTGCGTGTTAAGTTCAAGGAAGAAAACTCCTTTGTAGAACATTCAAGTTGTTGTGAAAAGATCTTGGGATATAGTTTCAATGTGGTGACTGACTGTATGCATATCAATAAAGTAGAATATCTGGAGAGTATTTCAACCAAGCGTCAATTGTTGTCTGAGATTTCCAAGCTTTTCGATCCTCTTAACTTTGCTCTTCCTATTTTGGTAAAGGGTAAATTGTTGATGAGACAAGTGTGGCAGCAAAAGTTGGCTTGGGATCAGAAAGTGCCTAATGAGATACTGAAGGAATGGTATAAAATACGCAGTAATTGTGAACATCTGGATACGATTGCAATACCTAGGAGGGCTCTTTCTGAAGGGAATAAGTATGGCTTACATCTTTTTTGTGACAGTTCCGATAGTGTTTATGGATTTGTATGTTATGGAGTGGATGATGATAACAAAAGCTCCTTTATATTTGCTAAAGCCAAGGTAGCTCCTGCCAATAGGCCTAGGGAGTTAAGTATCCCTTCCCTGGAGCTGATGGGGGTTATTTTGGCCTTGAAATGCTTACCCAATATTTTGGAAGCATACAGTAATATATATTTTGAATTCATTAATATTGCTGTGGATTCACAAGTAGTTTTGAGCTGGTTATTAACCAGACAAACCAAAGTAAAATCTAAGTTTTTAAAAAATAGAATAAATGAAATGGATGGGTTAATTACTTCCATCTGTAACAAGTATAAATTAAATGTGCATTATAAGTATGTAAATACAGCAGAAAATCCTGGTGATTTTTTAACTAGGGGTTTAACTTTTAAAAAGTTTAAAGAAATATTTGCTCTGTGGTATCATGGTCCTGTTTGGTTAACTAATGATTTAGACAATTGGCCCAAGTATCCTATGTTGAGTGTGCCACAAGAGTCTTTACCTCTATTAATGGTAAATGTAAATATATTAGAAAATACAAGTATTAGTATTTTAGATCTAAGTAAATATTCATGCTATCGAAAAGTCTTAAGAATCACTGCCTGGATATTTAAATGGCTTAGTAAAATTAAAATAAATGTTGATTACCAGCAAAAATCAGTAAGGTATTGGCTTAAAATAAATCAAATTCAATCCTTTGCTAATGAAATTAAATTTTTGAAAGATTATAAACAAAAAGTAAAAGTAGCTTCCTTGAAAGACTCAGAAATTCCTCCCTTGGTTTTAAACTTAAATCTTTTCCTTGATGAAAAAGGCTATTTAAGAAGCAAGGGCAGGATTAATAAGGCTCTTCTTATCAGCTATGAACAAGCTAATCCTATATTAATGGGAAGAAATCATGACTTTACATTGCTATTTATTAAATATGCTCATGAGCAAGTAAAGCATCTTGGCATTGGTACTACTCTTAATTACATCAGAAATCAAGGTGTGTGGATACCTAAGGGTAGAGCTGCTGTAAGATCTGTATTATTGGAATGCATTACATGCAAGAAGTACAATGCTCTTTCTTACAGGTACCCACGTTTCACTGACATACCTAGAACACACATGAATCTTATAAAACCTTACCAACACACAGGTATTGATTTCACCTCTCATGTATATGTCAAAAACAACACCTCAAAGTTAGAGAAAATGTACATCTTAATTTTCACTTGCTTAAACATCAGAGCTGTACACTTAGAACTAGTACCCTCTATGAACACCTCTGACTTTCTGTTAGCCTTCAAAAGGTTCTGTAATAAATTTAGTATACCATCATACATATATAGTGACAATGCATTATATCTCAATAAAGGGTGCAAAATAATAGAAGAGTCCTTTAATACTGATGCTTTCAAGGAGGAGTTTGATAAAAATCAGATCAAACATGTAAAAATTAACCTCTTCTCTCCATGGCAAGGCAGCCATTGGGAGAGGTTAATAAAAGTAATGAAACAGTGTCTGTACAAAGCTGTGGGTAAAAGTAAAGTGACTTATTTTGAGCTTCTTACCACTCTGTCTGACATAGAAAATGCCATCAATTCCAGACCCCTAACCTATAGATCTGGTACCTCTGAGTTGGAGGCAATAACGCCCAATTGTTTTTTGAAAGTAATGTTTAACAGTAATTTAATATTTAAAAGTAATTTTGATACAGTAGAATATCAGATGGGCAGTGCACCCAACAAGGAGGTACTGGATTCTACCCTCATAAAGCAAAATGAACTCTATGAAGAGTTCAGGCGTTTGTGGCATGAGGAGTATCTCCTAAGTCTCCGGGAGCGGTCTAGACACTTGTTTCAGGGTATTTGGGAAGATAAAGTAAAGGTGGGAGATGTGGTTCTTATAAAAGACAGCAATAAACCACGTCCATTTTGGAAATTGGGCAGAGTGATGGATGTGATAGTAGGTCACGATAATAACATCAGATCAGTAAAATTAAAAACCGGTTCTGGTGAAATAGGGTTGCATTCCATCAGTAACCTTTACCCCCTCGAATTAAATACAGGAGGTGGTAGTTTATCAAATGTAACACCTGTACCTACAACACCTGTACAGGATGACAACAGCAACAGACCTGGTACTTCTGGTAATAATAATAATAATAATAATGATAGTAATGCCAATACAATAAAACCTCAGAGAAAAGCTGCTCTTAAACAGAGGCAGTTTATGCAAGCCAATTTGTCAAATCTATAATAAATTGCATAAATAAAGTAGTAAAATTAGGTTTAAGGTAATATTAAGTTTGGTTTAGGGTAATTTTAAGGTAGATTAAAGTTTTTAAATAAAAAAGATAAAAAAAAAAAAATTGTTTTTAAATGAAGTAAACCATTAAAGGAAACGCAAGCACACAGCTAAAGTAAACTCAAAGGTAGGGTATTGCTTCTCTTTTGAAGCAATCCTCTGCCCGGAGTGTATGAAAATTTATTTAGAAAACTATTAAATATTGGTCATTTTATAATTTAGACCACAGTATAAAAATATCAGTATTATGAGTCATTAATAAAGGCTTAAAAATTTCATCATATCAATGCGCGGGCTGGTCACGCCCAAAGTAAGTAAAAGAAATTCTTCAGTAAAAACTTCAGTAATCTTTCAGTAATAAACTGGTGAACACGTATACTGTTGTCAATATTTAAGTATTCGGGTTCATTAAAGTTGAGATTGATTCTCATTAACTTAATAAAATTGTACGCAGTATTAAGTACAATAAAATTAATATAGACAAACAATAAGTGTCTTAAAGTTTATATCAAGGCTTATTACAATAATATTTCATATCTATTGTTTATGAAAATGGCCTCAGTAAAACTGTTTGGAATTTAAGTTACTTTAAAAAAGGTTAAAATGTCCTTGTATGAAAGAACCTTTCAAAAATATCAAAAAATTTCTTTTCATTTTTTGATAGAAGCGGCTCTTGACGCCACCGGACTATTTTTTAATTACTTAAAAAATTTAATTGTTTATTTACCTTAAGTGTTCTTCTTTTTGTTGTAGACAAAATTTTGGAGACGTAGCGCCTCGGAGGCACCTCCTAAAACGCTTTAGATACTTTTAGTAATTTGCAATTAATAATGAATGCGATTATCATTATAATGAAAGGCAGGAAAATCCAAAAGGATTTGAAAAGGTTTCCTTTTTTTAAACAAGGACATTTTAATCCTTTTAAAGTAACTAATTTTCACTCTTTCATTAATCGATAATAATCGATATTTTGTCAATAATTGTAAACAAATTACTGAGTGCGTTTTGATAAATTCTTCAAGATTGTTTTTTAGGTTTAATTATTTTAATAATATAATTAATTGTAGTAATTAATGTTTAATAATAACAATAACACTGTGTGGTTGTGTTTCCTTTAAAAAAATGGTTTAATTAATAAAATAGCAAAATAGTGTTTGTAATATAGGCTACCTTAGAGCTGAAATTCAGTTTTTGACAAAAGTTTTTTGAAGGCCTAGGGTAGTTGTAGGCCTATATATTTTTTTTTATTCATATTGGTGACACAATATCAGGCATTTTTTAAGTAAATAATTTTGAATTTTTGGAACAAAATGGACAATTTTGTCAAATTTAAAAAGTTAAGGTCTAATATAAAGACTCGTATTACTAAAATAGTAAATAAATTAAATGAATTGAAAACTAATGACAGTTTGGGAATTATTTTCTGCAAATCTCAAATAAATGAAATAAATAAATTGATATTAAAAATCAAAGAATATGATGAAAGCATGATTGATGTTTTGATGGAATCTGAGCTTGAAGGCCTAAATATGGACTCTGAAATAGAAAGTCAAAGTGATTATTATTTAGAATTAGAAATTAAATTAAGTGTTTTTAATGAATTTATTTTAAGTAAAGAGACTGCTACAACAGAACCTAATATTTCTGATAGTTTTGTGGAAGCCTTAAATAACATAGATCACACTACTAATGTAAAATTACCTACCATGAGTTGTGCAGTATTTGATGGTGATGTGAATAAAATTAGTTTTCAAGTTTTTTTAAATCAGTTTATGAATGTGGTTGGAAATAACCCTAAACTTAATGACTCTGTTAAATTAATGTACCTTTTAAGTTTTTTGAGGGATTATCCTTTAAGTATTGTGTCTCATTTATCTATCATACCAGAACATTATAAAGTAGCATTAGAATTGTTAAAAGCTGAATATTTGGATGTAACTACTATAACAAATGACTTGTTTGCCTCTTTGATAGCTATTAATATAGAATCCAAATATGATAAAGATTTTTTATCCTTAAAAAATGCATTAAATAAAATCAGGGCTATTATTTACGATCTTAAAGTGCATAAATTGGATTTTACCATCACAAAGAGTCCAGGCTGTTGCTTGTTGTCACATATAGTAGTAAAAAAGCTACCTAAAGTATTTTTGAAGGACCTGATAAGAAAAGTAGGTCATAATTATCCTGACATAAATGAAGTTCTTGAAAATTATCAGGATATAATAAAGGCTTTAATATGTACTAGTTCTTCTTCAGAAAGAACAGTAGGTGACAAACTCAAATTTAAAAGTACAAGTACACCTGTTACTCCTCAAAAAGAAAAAACATCTCAAAATAATGCTACAAGTAAACAGCATTCTTTGGCAAATTTTCAAACCTCAAGTAAAGTAAAAGAGGTTGAAAAAAAGTGTAAATTATGTTCTGGGCCACATTCTTTAGGACTATGCCCTGTGTACAACAATTTTGAAGGTCGAATTAATAGAATTAAAGAGTTGGGGTTGTGTGAACAGTGTGCTGGTAACCATCCGCAAGCACAGTGTTTTGGTAATAATAATAAAATGAGGTTTCCGTGTAAATGTGGAAGTAGATCACATATACAACCATTGTGTAATGTTAATAAAAATGAGGTGGTAAATACAACGACCAATCATTGCATAACTTTTCATCAAAGTTTAGAGAATGAATATATTCCACCTACCACTTCTTTAAATATGGTTTTCAATGGTAAAGAAAAAACTTTAAGATGTTTGATAGATACAGCTAGTAGTAGGTCTTATATTTCAAGAGAAGCTGCTGAAAAGCTAATACCTAATGTAAATAGTCTTCCTATAATAGAATATGAGGTTCAAACTTTCATTGGCTCTAAAATAAAAAGTTTCATCAAACATTAATTGGTGTAAGAGTTTTTAAAAGAATAGTTTTCATTCCTTTTCTTATAGATGATGAATTAAATATAAATTATAAAGTAGATGGCATTTCAGATGTTATAAATAATATGAAACGTAATGGTTTAAATTTTGCTGACAATAATTTTAATAATTCTAATGTAAATAGTCATATTAAAATAGATGTTTTGCTTGGAATAGAAATAATAGACTTGTTTCCATCTTTTCAGACTGTACCTTTTGCAAGTGGTCATTGTTTAAATATTGGTGATAATAAATTAATTCCAATAGGTAATATTTATAATTTTTTAAGTAGAGAACAAATTGTACGTTTGGTTGAAACCAGAAAAAGTAATAAAGTTAGTAATTTCATAACTCAGTCAAAAGTTGAAACAAATAATGCCATAATTCCTAAAATGATTCTAAATGTAATAACAGAAGGCTGAATACACAAGTGTATTTCGTGTTAGAACCATCCAAAAGTTATTTCAATCCTATTGAACAGTTTTTGGATTCTGATATTGACAATGGCTTGGAAAATCTGTTTAGCCTGGAATCTTTAGGTATCAAACAGGACGAAGACATTCTGAACACTGTAGATAAATGTCAAGTGCAATTATTTAATCAGAATATGATTTTCAAAGACAACCATTATCATGTAAGCCTTCCTTGGTATGAAGATAAAATAGAATTAGTTCCTAATAATTTTAAAATATCTTTAAATATAGCTAATAGAGTGTTTGATAAATTAACTCAAAATAATTTAATAAATGAATACAATAAAGTCTTTGAAAGTCAACTGAATGATAAAATAATTGAAAAAGTAAATATAAATTTTAATGATCCTTCAGATATTTGTAAATATAAATTCATTCCTCATCGCCCTATAATAAGGCAATCAGAACAAGTAACCACTAAAATAAGACCAGTTTTTAATTGTTCCCTTAAAAGTAATAAAACTCTTCCATCTTTGAATGAGGCTGCTTACAGTGGTTATGACCTCATGAATTCACTTTTAAAGCTACTACTTGTGTTCAGAACAAATCGTACTGTTGTCATAAGTGATGTAAAACAAGCGTTTTTGATGATAAGGTTAAAAGATGAAGTGGACATGAATAGGTTCACTTTCTTATGGTATAACAACGGGCAACTAGAAGCTTATAGGTACCTTACATTAATATTTGGGTTTACATCTTCCCCATTTATCTTGCATTATATTATGAAATATCATGCTTCTAAGTATCCACATGATAGATGTACTGAAATATTATCCTCAGGTTTCTATGTGGATAATTTAATATTTACAAGCATGCAAGAAGAAAGTGAAATAGTAGGTATTTATCATCAATGTAAGAAACGAATGGAGGAAGGTGGGTTTATCTTGAGATCTTGGAATAGCAACTCGGATGCTTTGCGTGTTAAGTTCAAGGAAGAAAACTCCTTTGTAGAACATTCAAGTTGTTGTGAAAAGATCTTGGGATATAGTTTCAATGTGGTGACTGACTGTATGCATATCAATAAAGTAGAATATCTGGAGAGTATTTCAACCAAGCGTCAATTGTTGTCTGAGATTTCCAAGCTTTTCGATCCTCTTAACTTTGCTCTTCCTATTTTGGTAAAGGGTAAATTGTTGATGAGACAAGTGTGGCAGCAAAAGTTGGCTTGGGATCAGAAAGTGCCTAATGAGATACTGAAGGAATGGTATAAAATACGCAGTAATTGTGAACATCTGGATACGATTGCAATACCTAGGAGGGCTCTTTCTGAAGGGAATAAGTATGGCTTGCATCTTTTTTGTGACAGTTCCGATAGTGTTTATGGATTTGTATGTTATGGAGTGGATGATGATAACAAAAGCTCCTTTATATTTGCTAAAGCCAAGGTAGCTCCTGCCAATAGGCCTAGGGAGTTAAGTATCCCTTCCCTGGAGCTGATGGGGGTTATTTTGGCCTTGAAATGCTTACCCAATATTTTGGAAGCATACAGTAATATATATTTTGAATTCATTAATATTGCTGTGGATTCACAAGTAGTTTTGAGCTGGTTATTAACCAGACAAACCAAAGTAAAATCTAAGTTTTTAAAAAATAGAATAAATGAAATGGATGGGTTAATTACTTCCATCTGTAACAAGTATAAATTAAATGTGCATTATAAGTATGTAAATACAGCAGAAAATCCTGGTGATTTTTTAACTAGGGGTTTAACTTTTAAAAAGTTTAAAGAAATATTTGCTCTGTGGTATCATGGTCCGGTTTGGTTAACTAATGATTTAGACAATTGGCCCAAGTATCCTATGTTGAGTGTGCCACAAGAGTCTTTACCTCTATTAATGGTAAATGTAAATATATTAGAAAATACAAGTATTAGTATTTTAGATCTAAGTAAATATTCATGCTATCGAAAAGTCTTAAGAATCACTGCCTGGATATTTAAATGGCTTAGTAAAATTAAAATAAATGTTGATTACCAGCAAAAATCAGTAAGGTATTGGCTTAAAATAAATCAAATTCAATCCTTTGCTAATGAAATTAAATTTTTGAAAGATTATAAACAAAAAGTAAAAGTAGCTTCCTTGAAAGACTCAGAAATTCCTCCCTTGGTTTTAAACTTAAATCTTTTCCTTGATGAAAAAGGCTATTTAAGAAGCAAGGGCAGAATTAATAAGGCTCTTCTTATCAGCTATGAACAAGCTAATCCTATATTAATGGGAAGAAATCATGACTTTACATTGCTATTTATTAAATATGCTCATGAGCAAGTAAAGCATCTTGGCATTGGTACTACTCTTAATTACATCAGAAATCAAGGTGTGTGGATACCTAAGGGTAGAGCTGCTGTAAGATCTGTATTATTGGAATGCATTACATGCAAGAAGTACAATGCTCTTTCTTACAGGTACCCACGTTTCACTGACATACCAAGAACACACATGAATCTTATAAAACCTTACCAACACACAGGTATTGATTTCACCTCTCATGTATATGTCAAAAACAACACCTCAAAGTTAGAGAAAATGTACATCTTAATTTTCACTTGCTTAAACATCAGAGCTGTACACTTAGAACTAGTACCCTCTATGAACACCTCTGACTTTCTGTTAGCCTTCAAAAGGTTCTGTAATAAATTTAGTATACCATCATACATATATAGTGACAATGCATTATATTTCAATAAAGGGTGCAAAATAATAGAAGAGTCCTTTAATACTGATGCTTTCAAGGAGGAGTTTGATAAAAATCAGATCAAACATGTAAAAATTAACCTCTTCTCTCCATGGCAAGGCAGCCATTGGGAGAGGTTAATAAAAGTAATGAAACAGTGTCTGTACAAAGCTGTGGGAAAAAGTAAAGTGACTTATTTTGAGCTTCTTACCACTCTGTCTGACATAGAAAATGCCATCAATTCCAGACCCCTAACCTATAGATCTGGTACCTCTGAGTTGGAGGCAATAACGCCCAATTGTTTTTTGAAAGTAATGTTTAACAGTAATTTAATATTTAAAAGTAATTTTGATATAGAATATCAGATGGGCAGTGCACCCAACAAGGAGGTACTGGATTCTACCCTCATAAAGCAAAATGAACTCTATGAAGAGTTCAGGCGTTTGTGGCATGAGGAGTATCTCCTAAGTCTCCGGGAGCGGTCTAGACACTTGTTTCAGGGTATTTGGGAAGATAAAGTAAAGGTGGGAGATGTGGTTCTTATAAAAGACAGCAATAAACCACGTCCATTTTGGAAATTGGGCAGAGTGATGGATGTGATAGTAGGTCACGATAATAACATCAGATCAGTAAAATTAAAAACCGGTTCTGGTGAAATAGGGTTGCATTCCATCAGTAACCTTTACCCCCTCGAATTAAATACAGGAGGTGGTAGTTCATCAAATGTAACACCTGTACCTACAACACCTGTACAGGATGACAACAGCAACAGACCTGGTACTTCTAGTAGTAATAATAATAATAATAATAATAATAATGATAGTAATGCCAATACAATAAGACCTCAGAGAAAAGCTGCTCTTAAACAGAGGCAGTTTATGCAAGCCAATTTGTCAAATCTATAATAAATTGCATAAATAAAGTAGTAAAATTAGGTTTAAGGTAATATTAAGTTTGGTTTAGGGTAATTTTAAGGTAGATTAAAGTTTTTAAATAAAAAGAAAAAGTAAAAAAAAAATTGTTTTTAAATGAAGTAAACCATTAAAGGAAACGCAAGCACACAGTTAAAGTAAACTCAAAGGTAGGGTATTGCTTCTCTTTTGAAGCAATCCTCTGCCCGGAGTGTATGAAAATTTATTTAGAAAACTATTAAATATTGGTCATTTTATAATTTAGACCACAGTATAAAAATATCAGTATTATGAGTCATTAATAAAGGCTTAAAATTTTCATCATATCAATGCGCGGGATGGTCACAGCCTTCCCCAAAATCAGTAAAAACTTCAGTAATCTTTCAGTAATGAATTGGTGAACACGTATACTGTTGTCAATATTTAAGTATTCGGGTTCATTAAAGTTGAGATTGATTCTCATTAACTTAATAAAATTGTACGCAGTATTAAGTACAATAAAATTAATATAGACAAACAATAAGTGTCTTAAAGTTTATATCACGGCTTATTACAATAATATTTCATATCAATTGCCTCAGTAACATGGCCTCAGTAAAACTGTTTAGAGTTTAAGTTACTCTGTGAAAATTAGTTACTTTAAAAGGATTAAAATGTCCTTGTATATGAAAAGGAAACCTTTTCAAAAATATCAAAAAATTTCTTTTCATTTTTTGATAGAAGCGGCTCTTGGCGCCACCGGACTATTTTTTAGTTTT
>JABUQX010146451.1:5000-7500 GCA_015478945.1 Trachelipus rathkii | reverse complement strand
AAGTGCATATTCGAAACTATGCAACTTATTCTTCACTTTGATGTATGATATAATATGGATATTGTATATTATGCTATTATAATAAAGCATTGAAACTGGGACATTCTTTTACGGAAACCCGGTATTGAGTACTAATTAAAGTATTTACGCTTTGGAAGTATTCTTCGGCAAGCGGCAAAAGCATCTGCTATAGGTCAAAACCTAATTAATTTATCTGATAAGCTTAATATCATTATTAATATTGTTAGGGTATTATTATAATAAAAGAAAATTAACAATAATTATTACTATTCCTACATATTGTGAAGACGGTTAACGTTAACGATTAACGTTAACTTCCGCTACATTCTTTACCGATAAACGCTTTAATGATTAACGTCGACGTTAAGATTTTTTGTTAACGATTAAAAATTAACGACGTTAACTTTCTCACTAACGGTGCCCACCTTTGTATATATATATATATATATGACAGGTGGGAAGATTGAGATTCCATGGCTGACATGCCACATTACAAGACATTTAAAGTGTGTAATTGAAAAGTAATGGATAAAATAGCAGGAAGAACATTCCATACTTTGACAGTTGAACACACAGGGAATAATCATTACTGTTAAGTCAAGTCTCTAGTCAAATAGATAGAAAGATAAAGGATAATAAGGTTGTGTAAATAGACGTGTCACTATAAAGTTCCTCAAAGAAGACATTAAATGTAAAGTTTAGAAAATCAGTGACCATTGAAATAAAGATAAAATAATGTTATGAAATTAAAGCAGCAGTTTGGAGGCTTGAAAGAGACAAGGATACGTGAAGCTTGAAAGTTGGTGCGAACCTTTTTTATAAAAGCTGTGTTAGTGGAACTGACTTTGATATGTGATGCGCGCGCGCACACACACACACACACACACACACACACACACACACACACACACACACACACACACACACACACACACACACACACACACACACACACACACACACACACACACACACACACACACACACACACACACACACATTACATTCATGAATGAACAACTTTCCAATAGTTTTGTATCCTAAATATTTCAATGAATAAAAACAAAAAATTAATTAAACAATATTTAAAAAAAATGCATTACTTAAAGATTATAATAGTTTGAAATAGCTACCCATTATATAAAAAAAATATTTACTTATAAAAGTTTTGAATTTTATCTTCTTTATAAATTGTTGTTGTAATACATAAAAATGTACTTTTGTATAATTATAAATCTTTATTGAATCAAAATCTATTAGTAATGGTTACTTGCAAAGTATTTGAAGACTACAATCACTATTAATATAGTGATTGGGTTCGATTCCCATTTTTGGTGAGATTCTTTTTAGAATCTTAAAAGTGTTGAATTTATATATTTGTTCAATAACTTTGTTTAACGTATTATCTTCAAATATATAAAAATTATATTGTAAAGGTTGACCACAGAAGAAAGATAAAAATACGTAACTATAAAATTCATGGATTCACAGCTGTAGTCAGGTTCGGACAATTGTAAAACCAGGAGCCGGCAAGAAAATATTACCGACCCATTCTGCTATAAAATGTTTCAGTAGTAATCTGACTAATAATGACTATAAACTACATAGTGATCCATGAAATATTTGACTCGTGTGTTGAAAAGAGCGAGAACACAGAGTTAAACCATGTTAATTATACTATTTCGAAATCACTATCCTATTTTCTGTATCATTCAGAAATGATAAAGTATATATATATATATATATATATATATATATATATATATATATATATATATATATATATATATATATATATATATATATATATTATATATATATTTATATATCTGTCTGTCTCTATATATATCTTATATAATATATATATATATATATATATATATATATAGGCTTAACTGAATAATTCGTCTGACCCAATCGATATTTTAGATTTATCCGATATATGTTATCGATCGACCCTATTTCCGAAATACCCAATTGTCATTATTTTATTGAAACAACTAGACAGATAAATGGCAGCCATATTGGATATATAATATCCAGTAATGTTTTGAAACTTTTAGAAGTAGGAGGTGTTAGAGGAATGAATTTAAAATAGGAATATTTATAAATTATTTGAAGTTTAAAATAATAACTGCTGAGTATTTAAGTTTTTAAGTGTTTGCAGCATTATCAATCAAATATTACCAAAAATTGAAGGCAAAATGTCAATAGGTAATTTAATAGGTAAGAGCTCTGATTTACATTAATATATCCAAAATATCGTGCTTATATATATATATATATATAATAAATATGCTGCTATATATATATATATATATATATATATATATATATATATATATATATATATATATATATATATATATATATATATATATAGTTATTTGAAAGAGTTATATATATATATATATAGATATATTTATATATATATATACAAAATATATTGCTTATATATATATATATATATATATATATA
>JABUQX010146451.1:0-2500 GCA_015478945.1 Trachelipus rathkii | reverse complement strand
GACTCTCTTAATGGCCACATCCACTTGTTGGTCTTTCATGATGGGATACAAAGCTCCCATCGTCTTCCAGTATTGCACTATCCTGTATGTGATCTCTGTTGTTTCCTCATTCCTTTGTAAAAACCTCACCAAGATATTTATACCACCCTACATTTTCAATTTCCTCTCTTTCTACCACCAGTCTCAGTCCTTCTTCCTCTTCTCTACCTATAACAAGAATCTCAATTTATTTGATATACTTATCACCACCTCTCTAAGCCTCTGTCCATCTTCGCTCCAACACGTCAAATCATCAGCATACGCCATCATATCTCTTCCAAGTTTACCCACCTCCTCTCTCGCTCTACTCATTACCGCATCTAAATATGCAATAAAGAGTATTGGGGACAATACACTACCCTGTTTGACTCCTGTACGTACAGTAAACAACTCTCCGTTTTCATAACCTGTCCTCACTTTACATTTACATACATCATACATACATACTCCGAATTGCCCTACTTAGCTTTCAGTCAACACCATAATCCTCCCTTAAACATTTCCAGAATCTTTTCCTAGGCACAGAATCAAAAGCCTTTCTCAAATCTACAAAAGCAGCAAACACCGTCTTATTAAATTCCCATGTTCTTTCGACTACCATTCTCAAGGCAAACATGAGATCTGTTGCACTTTTGTTTTTCCTCTACAGCCGCCCTCAGTCTTTTTTCTAGAATTCTCTCATACACTTTTTCAGATGGTCATTCATAGATATTCCTTTATAATTTTTGCAAACCGATGTACTTCCTTTTCCATTGTATATGGGGATTATGATAGTTTGCCCATCTCCGGCACATTTCCCTCACACCAACACTGATTAAAAAGTTTACATATTGTCTCTTGTAACTTTTCCCCTCCTTCCTTGATCAACTCTATTAGTATGTCGTCTTCTCCTGGCGTCTTCTCATCTTTCCTATTCTTTAGCATCTTCGCATCCTTGTCTTATTTTAGGTTCTCATCCTACCTTCTTCACCCTCTTTCATGGTCCTCTATATCCACATTTCAAAATATCCTCAAAATAGCACGTCCACCTCCCATTTATCTCCTCGGGCTTCACAAGGATCTCCCCTCTTCGTTCTTAATATTTTAATCATCTTATTTGGTTCCCTATACATTTTTGCTAATCTATATATTTTCTTGTTTCCTATCACGTCTTCATCTAACGCTACTTTTCTTGCAGTTTCCTTCATTTCACTTCTTTTAATTCTTTCTGCTCTGTTATGGGCATGTTTTCTTCTTGTTTGTACAGCTCTTTTCAGCCATTTTCTCTTTTGTTTTCTCCTTTACCGCTTCTTTCACTTCTTCATTCCACCACAATGTGCGTCTTTTTTCTGCTTCCCCTATCCACTTCTTTCCCAAAGACTTAGCTGCTGTTCTTTCTATGAAACTCTGCATATCCACATGTGCTTGTTCCTCTTCCATATCTTTAATTTCTCATTTAGTTTTTCTACATATAATCTTTTCTTCTCTAGTTCTTTCAAATATTCTACCTTAATAGCACACCTTTTTTCTCTCTTTTGTATTTTATCATTTTTACTTTCAAATCCGCCACTACCAATCTATGGTCTGAATCTAGGGTAACTCCTGGTAATACTTTCACATCCTGTACAATTCTACTGAACTACATAATTTAAGATAGATCTTTGATCAAATTCTTCACTATTACTGTTCCACCTGTTCCTTCTATACCTATGGGAATCTCTGTGCTGGAAGTATAGGAATTCATGACAGATTATTTCTCATACAAAAATCTATTAGAATCTCTCCCTCCAAGTTCTTTTACATTCTCTATTTACGGTCCCATAATCTCCTCTAATTCATCCATCTTCCTCACAACTCTTGCATTGAAATCCTTCAACAACGAACATGTCTCTTCCTCCCTTCTCACCATTTCCAGACGACCTTCAAGGAGCTCTTAGATTCTTTTCTTCCTCTGTACGTCCTTGTTGAGGTGCATAAACTTGATACAGGAGAGACTTTTTTTCCTTTCATTTTGAGAGTATGCTCCGAGTCTCCATTTCCTCAACTGACTGCAGAAAAGGAGACACTCTCGGCTGGATGAATCTTTCTGTCTTCTTACTCCTTCTGTCACTCCTTTGTAAATCAATATTTATCCTTTACCCAAATCTCTTCCCTCCTCACTCACTTTCGTCCTCATTTCCGCCATTCCAACAAAATCTATTTTTCCTCTCCTTCATAAAATCGACAATATCCTCCTCCTTCCCACTGTAAGTTCCCATTTATTGGTGCATCTAATTTTTAAGAGAGCAATCAATTTCGTAGTTCTTTTCGTTGCCAGCCAGTTTCTAAAACCATGAATTCGACAAGTTTCGAGACTAATC
Organism: Trachelipus rathkii; assembly: GCA_015478945.1. Classification (NCBI taxonomy): domain Eukaryota; kingdom Metazoa; phylum Arthropoda; class Malacostraca; order Isopoda; family Trachelipodidae; genus Trachelipus; species Trachelipus rathkii. Next base: position 122 of record JABUQX010146451.1, on the reverse strand, counting down.
ATTGGAGTTCTGCAAACAATTTATTTTCGGGCATCAACGCTAGGCCTGTCTTTACTAAGTTGCCCAGAAGTACCAGTATTTCAGCAGTGATCAAGGGAAGAAAAATAGCAAATAAGGATATA
>JABUQX010146450.1:2500-14561 GCA_015478945.1 Trachelipus rathkii | reverse complement strand
AGTTATATATATATATATATATATATATATATATATATATATATATATATACTATATATATATATATATATATATTATATATATATATATATATATATATATATATATATATATATATATATATATATATATATATATATATATATATATATATATATGTATATTATATATATATATATATATATATATATATATATATATATATATTAATATATATATAGTATATATATATATATATATATATATATATATGAGTGTCAAATACGTAAAAATATTTGTGGGAATGAATTACTATAGTATTATATAGTATGGTTCGGTTTGTCTTAGTTTAATAAATTTGTCCGTTTTAAAATTATAAATTTCTTGAATTTAGAGTTTTATCATTTAAATTCCTTGTAGAACATATTGAAACTAAGGGGTAGCATGAAAAGTAGCTGGAACCGATGACTTCAAGTAAAAAAAAAAAAAAAATTAGAAAATAGACCATTTTCGTTTTTGGAATTTGTGCTTTCGCTCGGTAAGAAATGCTTGCACAGTTTTAGCACGAACATCGAGCAAAAACGAACAACGATTTCTTACGAGGTTTACCTTTGTTTACAAACAATTGAAATCAGCTGTTGTGATGGAGCCGAAGAGTGTGTGAGTAGCCTTTGCTTATACACACACACACATGGGGTGAATCGGTATATTTAAGGTATCATTGCCTAAATAAAAAAATAAAAATAAATAAAAAATAAATAAATAAATAAATAAAAATTAAATTAAATTAAAAAAAATAATTATGTATGCATAATCACTGTTCAAAGCGTTGACACCGCACCACATCTAGTAACGGATAAATAAAAAAAAATTAAAAAAAATGGAATATATTACAAATAATTGATTGTGATGGAATTCATCGAATTGGAAGAAATTAGGCTTAAAGTTGATTATATTGAATTAAATATTCATCAATTCAAACGGGCTTACCACATAGTGGAAACATTGTCATTTGATTTCTTTACGAGTATAGCAAACGGAAAAAAAATATGAATACCACACAAATATTTGCATAATCTTTTTATTTTTAGAGGCATTACTCACAAACCTTTCCTATCCATTATATAAAAAAAAGGTATTAAATATAATTTCCTGCCTGCTTCCTGCCGCCATTTTCTTTGTTTACATATTTTCATAAGAACGTGCTAAACTCAGCGAGCATGGGAATTAGCAACCTTGCAGAATTACGGAAATTCCATACGTTTGGTAAGCATTTCCTACGATATTGCAATAAGTTTGACAAAAACGAACGCAAAACTCGAGCATTTCTTACGATTCGTAAGCACAAATGCAAAAACGAAAACGTCTTTAATTTCTGGGGAATGAAAAATAAATATGAAAGGTAAGATATTAGGTGTAAGATGCAAGAAAGTCTTTTCTAAGGTTTTACATGATTAAAGGAACGATAAAAAAAATGTTGCACACAAGGCAGCAGCAACTCCTTTACCTGCAGATAAAAATCAACACTCTAAAGTCTAAAGTGATCGAAAAATATAAATCAAAAGATTTGACGTTTAAAGAAAATTATATTAAAATTTAATTAAATTATAAATAAATAAACAAATATTTATGGAATTTAATAAATTTTGTTAGCAATGCAGAAAATAAATAATTTATTTTATTTAAGTAAATAAATTTTGTTAGCATCGCAATCGAGTAGTGAGCGGCTTTAAATATGTGAGTATATATATATATATATATATATACATATATAGCAGATAGCTTATGCTATATATATGCTATATATATAAGTACATATGGTATACACACCAATCCCAATCAAACTTATTAAGATATGCAAATGTATAACAGTCCCTGCACACTTCCAGCATCCAGATGTGTAACGAATACACAAACATGTACCCCAAGAATACTTTTATGGTAACAATTGGGAAACTGGGTTACCTCCAATAGAATGACTGCATCCCTCCTCACAAATCCTCCACTCACTCTCCCAACCAACACCACCAATCTTTCATACACTCCACCCAACAGTTTCTCCCTTCGAACAACAAATCCTCCCACTAAAAACAAAATCCCAAAATATGGGACTTATCTGTAATACACATACTCATATTCTCTTCCCCATACTGATCAAATCACCTCCTCAAACCAACGGAAACAAACACCCTCCGAACCCTCTTTCAACACAACTTTAGTGACAGAAACACACCCTTACCACCAACAATATCTCAGCAATATTTTAAACATTTTTCCAGCATTGTCAAAAACTAACATAAAAAATTATAACTACACAAAACACTGCCTCGAGACCATCATTAAAGCTGTAACAAACAACCCCATCCAACATTTCCACATAGACGTATCTCCACATCCTCCCATCTCCAAACACCCAGAGCAGGTGGTACTGGTAATTTAACAGAGCAAAACCCAACCAACCTATCCATGTCACTCCAAATCTCTCCAACCCCTCCCGACACAGACGAAAATCCCCACCCTCAATCACAATTATAATATTTACAACATTATTCCCTCCCAATAGGTCAGGTCACGCACATCCATACTGTTAACCAACTTAACACTCACAAAACTGCCCCATTATCAATTCAGATGCCAAACATTCTCCCACAAATCCTTCCCTGAGAAGAACACTATCCAGAAGCAGTGTCAATTAACCCTGCCCTGAGCAGGATCAGGTCACCACCAAACCCTAATATAAAATATAGATTCAAACTAGATGTCACCCCACCATGGGCACTGGGGATCACGTTTCAGGATGGCAATGAGCGGTCTCCTAGTGCCCACCCTCGACGCCCCCCTGTGCTGACTTCTCTCTTCCCTTTCAGATCAGGTGGAATCTATCGCCAGTGCGCTTGGACTCTGGAAGTAAAATATCTAATGAGGTCAATGAAGTAAATATAGCATATATATATATATATATATATATATATATATATATATATATATATATATATATAGAGAAGATATAAGGTATATGAGTATATATGAGCAAGTATATATATATATATATATATATATATATATATATGTATATATAATAGTAATAATATACAGTTTTATAACAATAATAAGAAATTTGATAAGAACAATAAGTATAATATGATATCATACTGTATATATATATATTTTGTAAAAGGTAATATATATAAGTGGTTTGTGTATTTTTAAAAATATTTATTTGAGTATAAAAGTAAGCAATGTTTTAATCAACATTTAAATAAAAAGCGTAGGGAACCCTAGGTTCTAAATCTGTCGGGTGGGAGAATGTGCGTTATTCTCTCCTTGGACTTGTCTTCGCCTGGACAGAGTACACCTCCTTAATAGGCTACGCCCGCAGTGGTGGTGTTATTTGTAAAAATTATATATAGCAGTATATTTGGGCAAGTATATATATATATATGTAGGTAGTATTTATGGAGGGTATATATATATATGTAGCAAGTATGCAGAGCAGGTATAAGGGTATATGGTGTATATAGCAGTGTTATGGTGTAAATGCCTTTGAATAAACCTTCCTCAATCTTTAATAGAGGGAAAAATCACTAAATCTAGCTCTTGTTCCAAAGCAGAACTGAAATTGGCAACACCTATTTAATCATTTAGAAAGACATAATCTGAACTTTACCACAACTCAAAGTCGCCAAATTTGGCTACTAAATGTTGCAATTATATTTCTTTATTTTTATATATTTTTTTTTCTAAATCTTTTAGTGGTTGATCTTTTGATGCATTTTAATTCCATACATTTATTTTATATAATTACATTATTAAAATTAATTCTTTTTTTCTCTTTCATTCTTTCTTTCCTTTTGCTCTTTCTTCTTTCTTTTCTGTGTCTTCCTCATTTTTTAACCACTCTTTTTTTTCTTGCTTCCTTTTTTTCCTCTTTCTTCTTCTGTTTTTCGCTCTTCTCTTATTCTTTACATCTTTTTTCCTTTTGTTTCTTTATTTCTTTCTTTTTCTTCTTCTTTTTATTTATTTTTTATTTTTCATTTTCTATTATTATTATTATTATTATTATTATTATTATTATTATTATTATTATTATTATTATTATTATTATTATTATTATTATTATTATTATTGAGGTGAGAGAGCATGTAAAGTAGACGACTAACCCTTTTAATTGTGAGAGCGAGAAACAAATGATAAATGAGTTTTGTGTGACCAAACGCCTAATATCACAATGCTCCAATTTAATTAGTTTAAAATAGATATATACACACAAATCGTGCCTCTACCCACACATAGGTGTACTCTTCAGTGCATTACATTACACATACATTTAGATGTGAATGGAATACATACATCTGAATTAACATGTGTATTTGCAAAACTCTTATAATTGAACTGATATACTCTGTTTCTTTAAATGATCTTGCGTAAATATATACATACATGTGAATATACACACAGGGAGGGACATTACACTTCTTTTTGGTGTTATCATTTGGAAGATTTCCTCATTATTTAAAATTTGAAAGATTTTCTCTCTCTCCCTAATACCTCTAATTCAGACAGGAATTAACACATTACAACTCTCACTCTTACCATGTACACTGGAGAGAGAGAGAGAGAGAGAGAGAGAGAGAGAGAGAGAGAGAGAGAGAGAGAGAGAGAGAGAGAGAGAGAGAGAGAGAGAGAGGAGAGAGAGAGAGAGAGAGAGAGAGAAGTCTCTTACTTCGAAAAATGTATTTATTATGATAGCAGGGATGGAGCTTCAGGACAAACTGATCCAAATTACTGTAAGGACCCCCACACTATATAAAAAAAGGAACAAGAATATGCCTGAGAAGAGTACAATACCATTACAATTTACAATAGTACAATGCATCTAGATAAACAAATGTGCTGCGCTCAAATCTTCATCGAGAAACACCCCATACGTATTATATTTAATAAAAACAATTATATTGACTATCATATATTTATGATCTTGATGGGGAAATCCTCTAGAACAAACGGACAGTGCCTCAGGCGATCAGGCAGACGTGGGTGTATATATATATATATATATATATATATATATATATATATATATATATAAATATATATATATATATATATATATATATATATATATATATATATATATATATATATATATATCGTAGCGTTATTATATTAATTTTGTTAATTTTTCATTGTATCTCACGTAAAAAATTATCGATTATCAAAAAATAATAATCCTATCGATGTATCGATAATAAAAAATAAATATCTGTAGATCACATATTGGAAGAGCACCGAATCTTCTCTACTATGTGCAAACTATATTCTCGGTTTTAAGGCATCAAGATCATTTTCAAAAATATTTGATACTGTGTATTTTGATTCACATATTGTTTCGAAATCTCTCATCAGTCTACCTCTAATCGATAAAGATCGATTCTATTTATAAATCTGCATGGTCTATTAAACAGTCTAAAAACTGTACATAATTTCATATAATTTAAATAATGTTTAAACATTAAAATTCCCAGACTATTACAAACATCATGGTTACCAAATCTCGTTGAAATTTTAAGGGTCTTCTTTATCACATTGTGAAAGCCAGTTTCAAATTGTTTCATCAATTGACTTCGCTTTAGCTAAATTAACCCATAATTCTGCTCTATAAATTGGAGTACAGTAAGATCTTAACAAGCACAAAATTATTTCTGAATTCAGTGACCAAAATCTTCAAAATAAGATTAAATGCAGTAGATATATGTATGTGTCAGGTTTGCATGAACTAAATAGTTATCGATTTAAAAACCAAACTAGAATTTCTGGGTGGGGTCGCCTAATCTTGTGAAATTTAATTCTTTAAAAACCCAACTTCTACAAATCTCCCTCTCTTAAACACCTTCTAACTTTCCTGTCTCTTTCGACGGTTCTCTCGTCTCTCCAGTTGACAATATAAACATCCTTGGCTTTAACATAAACAAAAATGTCTTAGAAACCCTCATATCACAACGGTTGTTAGGGCGGCCTCAAAGAAACTGGGAGTCCTGTTTAGACTGCGAGACTTTTTTCCTCTTCTCTGTATAGTTACTCCAGCTTTACAAGGGTCTTATCCGCCCTTGTATGGAGTACTGCTCTCATATCTGGGGGGGGGGGCCAAAGGCTTATAAACTGTTCTGTACTTTCCACTTCACTTGACCCTCTATCTTTGCGGCGAGATGTTGGTGCTTTATCTCTTTTCTATAGGGTACCGCAGCGACAAGTGCTCGAGGGAACTTATCACTCGCGTACCACCACCTTTACGCCGCCCTTGTAGCACAAGGGGTGCTGTATCTGCGCACGAGTTTTGTGTTGATATTGGTAACTCCAGGCTAGTTAGATGCGGTGCTTCCTTCTTTCCTGCCACTTCTGTTCTGTAGAATTCTCTTTCATCTTCTGTGTTTCAGCCGATTTAATCTCCATCACTTTAAAGCCTGATTCTGTGCTCATCTGCGTAATTTAAGCTAGAGGGTGAACCTTTGAGCGTACAAAACACACCCTCCTTGAATAAGGTTCTGCTCGTGCGTAGTTGTGACAACAAAAAAAAAAAAAAAAAAAAAAAAGTATTTTGAATTTCACTTGATTTTCTTTCATTTTACCGTTTTTCTTAATGAAGTTAACAACCAAACTTTTGTCAGGATTTATATTTAGACATATATCTGCTATTACTATAAAGTAATATAGTAGGGTCTAAAGGGCACTAACTGATGGAGCCAGCAACCCTTAGTCATCAGCATATATAATAATATTAGACATATTAAATCCCAATCTAGTTCCTATTTTACTTTTAATAATATTCTTTATTAGTTCATCAACATATATACAGAACAAAAGGTGGGATAATATTCCTCCCTGTACTTTCAAAGTATTTGAAAAACTAATTTTGTATTTAACATTTACAAATTGATTTTTACAAATACTCATTATAAGATTCAAAATATTGTATAAAATATTCATCTCATTTAGCTTTCTAAATAAGATCTCACGATTGACCTTATCAAACGCTTTGATAAAGTCCTAAAAAGTGGAATATACATCCGATCCTCTATCCATATAACTTGCAATAGTTTCCTTTAGAGAAGACATAGCCGTCACTGTTGAATAATTTTTTATAAAGCCGTGTTGCCTATCGTCAAGAATAACAAAGTCCTCTAGTCCATCCAATAAACCCTTTTCTATCAACCTGAGAATAACAGATGACATCATAAATGGTCTGTAATTATCAATATCTGACCAGTCTCCGTATTGATCTTTAATTATTGGAGTAATATCTCCATTTAGCTTTTTGATCGGGAAATAATTATGCATAATGCGCACATTTAAGAATTCTGCTATCCTATTAATCTATCAGAACCCTTGGACCAAATGTTAAGTGAAACAAATGTATATTGTCCGGTCCTAAGGTAGGTTTTAATTTATGAATCAGTGCCCCAACCTCCGAAGTACTAAATATTTCATACACTTCCACCCATGCGACATCTTTGGAAATAAAATTGTTATTAGACTGGCAATATTTATCATCAAATATAGCCTTAAATTTATTTGAAAACTTCTGTGCTATATATACTCTTTCCATCAGATTCCCCATCTATTATGGTGGTAAGTTTTTTTTTCTTTTCATCTTTGATAGTAACTATTTAATAAGTTTTTATTTCTTATTTCCTCATCTTTATTTCTACATTTTTTTAAAACTCTTATTTAAATTTTGTTCTAGATTTTGTCATATTGTCAAGTTCTATGCCTGTTACTTTTCTTCCTTTACCTTTCCAACCTGGAATGAATTTTTTATTGTAATGTTTTTTTCCTTTTATAGTAAGGTTTTCACTTGGCTTGTGCATGCCATTACACATAGATTCATGAAACATATCTACCTTATCTAGTTGTCGTTCATTTTTACAGTAATATTTATTACAGTGTATAACTTCGCTTTTAGATTTTCTTATAGCATCATTAAATTGGTCTAAGTTGTTTTTATAACTTTTTATTTCCAGGTCAATCAGTTTGTTCCAGTAAACAAATCTGAAGTCAAGGTCTTCTTTATAACTTTCCTTTTTGATTTGAGTCCTCATTAAGAAAATAAAGACATTGGAAAGTGATCATACAAACAGCAATCATATAGGATTGTTACATCGTTAATATCTTCCTTCAAGTTATTAGAACAAATAACATGATCTAACCAGGATGTTGTGTTATGAGCCGGTGACATATATGTAAATGAATCCTTTGGCAAAATTCCATCCATCAAAGCCAATTTAAAATTCTTAATAAAGTCATTTAAAATTTCACCATAGATCGAGTCCTATAATTTTGTTTTAAAATCACCCGCAATGATTAAATAATAATGATTAATACTTTTTATTATTGCTTCAATCTCTATAATTTTATTTAGATAATTCAAAATAACATAGGTTTTTCTCTTAAAACAGGGTAGGTAAATGTTCAAGATCAATAACTTGTAATCTAAATCAATTAAAATTCCTAAAATCGAGTCATCATGATAAATTAGTTCTATACATTTAGATTTAAATTATAAATATTTCCCAAAGGAGATTCGTGTATCTCGAATACTTACATTTTCTTTTTAAACAAAATATATATTATCCCAATTTTCTGACAAATTGTTAATCAAATATGTATCTCTTTCCATCATCAAAATTTCTTGTAATAATATTAAATCGTAGTTACCCATAAAGCTCTTTATAGTATTTAAGCTGTTTCTAAATGAGTTTGTTATAAGAACATATCCTCAACGAGTTAGTATCTTTGTTTTCTATGTCCTTTATTATTGTTATTGCCTTTGAAATTTTAACTACAAATAATGCTACAGGATAGAAATCATCCTTCAATAATATAATTCATCCTTAAAAGAACTTCCTAAGTTATTTTAAAAGACTTCGAATCCGGATTCCTGCTACTTAGTTCAGTTATATTTATCAATTCAGTGTTTAGGCTAGTCTTAATAACTTATTTAACATGAACGTCTTCTACACTCAAATCACATTTACCTACATAAAAATCAGTTAACGATTTAACACAGATTAATTTATCACTTGGATCTGAACTTTAGTTCCTCTAATAACGTATCCTTTTCTTCGTGGCTATACTAATGTAAACTCATCATTATTTTCTGGAAATATTTTTTCATTATTTTTTGTTTTCTTTTCTTGCTTATTTCGAACTTTTTTGTTGTTCTGAAATTTTTTTTTTCTGTCGCGAGACTGATACCACTTCAAACCAAAGTTTATCATTCAAATTTTGTGAAGATTCCACACTTTCGCCCTCAATTTCACCTCCATTGATTGCTGCATTTGTAAGTCTGAAGGTGCTGAAGGAATCACTCTCTCAAATTAGTTATTTTTACCTCCATTGATTACACCTTGTTCCGTTTGTAAGACAGAAGGTGCTGAAGGATTCAGTCTCTCAAATTATTTTTTTTAGTCGCGACTCTGCTAAGATATGATCTGTCTTCGTTTAGTATATTAATATTTTTTTCTAATATCAAATGGATTTTCTTTACACTTACTAATTCAATAAAAAACATTTTTTTTTCTGCAATTCTTTAATTAGCTAACGTCATCTTTCAGCTTTATCACTTCATCTGTTAGACAGTTAGATTAACGAGACTTTCCCCCTATTATTTTAAATCCACTAGAATGATAAATGGTAACGATCTAAATGATTCTGCTACAAATTTAGGTAAAATTTTATCATTCTGTTGTGCTAAACTTATCATGTGTCTAAAACATCATTCATGTCAGCTGTAATTCTGTCCTTACCTTTTCTCCGTTTGATCTCTTCTTTTATGGATGGCATTAGCTAATCTTTGTTTCACTTTTTTAATCTTATTTGCTCCGTAAAAAGCGACACATGTGATCACAATAGTATTATAGTTTACTTATATATATAGAGATAGATAGATAGATAGATAGATAGATAGATAGATAGATAGATAGATAGATAGATAGATAGATAGATAGATAGATAGATAGATAGATAGATAGATAGATAGATAGATAGATAGATAGATAGATAGATAGATAGATAATCTCTTTTGATTATCCTTTACTTTTCTTATTTCATAGTTATCTATAAAATTTGTTTTCTTTGAAAATCCTCTAAATTTTTAAGTATAACTATTATATTACTTCGAATTGAAATATTGAAATAAGTATTGAAATAGATCAGCAAACTTGTTTTGAATCTTTTTATATTTCTAAAGATAAGATATTTCCAGGGTTTCAATTTCGATCATTGAATAGACAAGTATTCCTACTAAGGAGAAGTTAGTCATCCTACAATCTATTTAATTACACCTTGGAAGATCCTTTTACTCAAAATTTGATATTTTTTCTAATTTTATATATCTCAGGAACTTATTAGGTCGTCTCTATACTCAGTTTTTAGGTTTATACACTCTAATTTCTATGCAGGTTTTTTATGAAGGGTACATATATATTCCTAATTCTGAGGAGTATTGTCATAATCTAATCATAACCATAATCTAATTACTAGATCAGTCGTTTCCAATCTTCTTTAGTGTCGCACCCCAAAGAATAAAAAATATATTCCATGCACCACCTATCCTTTCACAATATATATATATATATATATATATATATATAAATATATATATATATATATATATATATATATATATATATATATATATATATATATATATATATATATAGTTATATATATATATATATATATATATATATATATAGTATAGAGTATATATATATATATATATATATATATATATATACTAAAAAATAAAATTTTAAGTTTTTCTTCACGCTTGTCGCGCACCCCCTGGTATTTTGGGACGCACCCCAGTTTGAAAATCACTGTACTTGATTATGATATAATCATGAAAAGGTCAAGTGCTAACTAAGACTTTCCTCATGTTATATTTTATTCCTTTTCCTGAAGAATTACATAAGGCAATTATATAAGAATATTCATTGAATACGTTTTAATAATGTAATCATTACACTGGCCAACAAAAAACTTTTTTTTTTTTGCTGTCAAGGATATTTTATCGAATTTATAGTATATCGGGTGTGCTGATTTCAGAAATGACATTAGTTTCCAAGATTGGCTCTAGTTCTTGAGATACAGGGTGTCTCCAGATTTACTCTATACAAATATCTTTTAATGCATATTTTACAGTAATATCGTTTTATTTCTTTTTAAAGGGCTTACCTTTATACATACTTTATTTTTTTCTATTTTCTGAATATGAGTACTTCACGAAGAGCCTGTTTGAATAACCCCAATGTATTCTGCTACATCTGTGGTGAATATTTGCAGGAGAACCAAAGAAGAAATATTACTAACTTTTGTGAAGCAAGCATATCTGGGTATACTTTGAAACCCGGAGACCAAGATAAGTCTTGGGCTCCCCATATGGTCTGTATCGAAACGGGTGTCGAAAATCTATGTCAGTGGAAAAATGGACGAAGAAAAGGATTTAAAATTTGTCTGAAAATGTTTTGAATGAGGTCAAGGAATCGTCAAAGTGATTAGTATTTTTGCTTGGTTAATGAGAAAGGTATCAATCGTTACAAACTTAAATTTGAGCATCCGGATTTGGAATCAGCAAGGTGACCTGTACCACACTCCGACGATGTCCCATCCCAGTGTTCCCTACACCCCAGACCTAGCTGTCTGGATGAAGAAATCCAGGATTTGGTGTGCACACGCGCAGATAGTGGTAGTGAATATGAAGAAAGTACTCTCTACACAGCAACAGTTCTCCCAGGAAGAGATCAATGATTTAGTGCGAGAGAGAGTTAAGTCTCCAAGCAAGATTCTGAGAGGCTTTTAGCATCTAGACTAACTGAAAAGAACTGTCTCAAGGCCGAATGTAAAATAATTTTTTTTCGGACAAGAGAGGTAGTACTTCTTCCATATTTCATTGAAGAAGAAGACCTAGTATACTGTAGGAACATCCCTGGACTCCTACTCAAAATAGGGTTATCTAAATACCGACCAGAAGATTGGCGATTGTTTATGGATAGTTCAACGAGAATCTTGAAGTGTGTTTTAT
>JABUQX010146449.1:17500-25777 GCA_015478945.1 Trachelipus rathkii | reverse complement strand
GAAGTGAAAAATTATCTTAGGTATAACGATGAAAATGACTGGTTTTTGTGTAAAGACTTAGCGCTTTTAAATCTTAAGTCCTCGTAAAAACGATATGTATGTGATGAACATTGAGATATATATGTATAAATATTTATATATATCCTGTCACAATTATTATTATTATTATTATTATTATTATTATTATTATTATTATTATTATTATTATTATTATTATTATTATTATTATTATTATTACCTTTTTTTGTTTTTGTCTAAGCTCGTTTCACATCAATTTGGCTGTATAGGTCTCCTTTGTATACACATATTACCATAGTAAACATGTTTATTGTTATTGTTGTTGTTGTCTAGCGAGATTATATGCACTTTTGAATTGATATGGTTCGTTCGTACGTCATATTCTTGTTTACTTTCTTCTGATTGGTTGAAAGAAAGAATCTCATTACATTTGAGGATTGTTTATACACTCGATTTTCATCAGTAGGATATTTTTCGCTGTGCTGGTACGATGACATCTCACCCCCTCTCTACGATTATTGTTGATATCTTTACGAGGACTTTCGTTATTCCAAACGATGTGTCATTTATATTTATTCGTAAACCGAATGGAGATCGATACATTGCTTGTATTCCAGCCGGAGGTGCAAATAATAGACCCTTATTCATTTCTGTTGAAGAATTCATCAAGATTATTGATATCACAGGAGCATGGGTAAAGGCTAAGTGTGTGTCATCTGATGCATCGACTCGTAGTGAAATATCTAGCGGGGGAGACAGTGTGAGAGGTTCTAATAGAATAGATGCTGTTTTCTCGTCGTGTGACAATATTAAAAGCCTTGATGTACGCAACTATTGGAGACCCATCGATAGCTCGACCTTCTGGCGTACATGTATAGGTTTCACAGTTCGAACATCTGAAAATATTACAGCATTGATTAAAATAAAAAACGAATTAACATCACATCTTGACGACGTCGACATACTTGAGGACTTAATACATATAGCTCATGGGGTAATCTACGATATTTACACTGAAACATGTGGTTTACCGTATAATGAGGTATACAGGAGTATGCTAATAACTACCAACATTGATAAGTTTACTTCTCTCTGGCATGAGAGAATGAGTGCTGTTGAACCAAAATATGCAGAAAAATGGTTTAGTGCTGCAGAACGCATTTATACTTACATCCTTTCAAGGGGAAGTTGAATCCCTGGAGAGATATATAGAATTTGCTCAATTTATGTTGAATCCTATGTCCCCTGCTTAGATGAAATAATATATTTAAAATAAAGCATATATTTTTATGTATTTATATAACGCTCTTTTCAATGAAAATTATGTTATAAAAATGAAAACTTGTTTTACTTCCCTCCTATGTTCGCTTTATTGGTTAAGTTGTTAATGATAACTGTTTATTCGTCTGGTTGTTGTGTGTTAAGTATGTTATGTTCATAGTTTAGCTTTACAGAGGATAAAACTTTACTATGTTTGTTTGTATTTATCCGTCAGGTATTATGATAGTTAGGTAAGGTTATGGTAAATTTTTGTTAAATATTACTGTTAATGTAAAAAAGCTTTGTTGTGTTAGCTTATATTCGTTGGTCAGTGTGATAATTAGATAAGGTTATGGATAAATTTTTGTTAAATATTAATGTAAAATTAACATTGATATGTTAGAGATATGCTTGACAAAGTGGGAATAGGTTATGTTTTTTGTATTTTATGTTACTTTACTGTTGTTAAGTGTGGAACTTTGTTAATGTTAACTGTTTATTCGTGCTTAAGGTGTGTTAGGTTTGTCGTTGTACATTATATTCTTAGTTCAGGTGATGCTATGTTAGCTTTATTAATGTGAAAACTTTGCTACGTTAGCATATATTCGTTGATCAGTGTATAAAGAACTTGATTTTTATGTTATGTTTACCCAAAATGATACTCGAAATGTGACTTGAAACAATAGATCAATAGATCATGGATGGAAAGGGAGGGTGCGGGGGGGGGGGTTTGATTTACTGATTTACTGCTTTAGGGTATGTAAAACATAACAATTTTAGTAAAAATATGACTTGAATCAATAGATTAATAGATCAATAGATCATGGGTGGGTGGAGAGGGCAGGGTGGGTGGTTCGATTTACTGATTTACTGCTTTAGGATATGTAAAACATAACAATTTTAGTAAAAATATAACTTGAATCAATAGATCAATATCTCAATAGATTAATAAATCAATAAATCATGGAGGGGTGGGGTAGGGTAGGGTGGGTGGTTTGATTTACTGATTTACTGCTTTAGGGTATGTAAAACATAACAATTTTAGTAAAAATATTACTTGAATCAATAGATCAATAGATCATGGAGGGATGGGGGAAAGTGTGGTGGGTGGTTTGATTTACTAATTTACTGCTTTAGGAGTGTAAAAACGCAAATTTTTTACGTTATAAACATGTGCCGAGTTTTAGTAAAAATTATATTTTTTAAACAAAATAAATTAAAAATAAATAAAAAATAATAAAAAATTTGAAAATAAATTTACAAAACAAAAATTAAGCACAAAGAATAAATGTAAAATGAAACATAAAAATAAAATAGCAAACGAATGTTTACTGACTCAGCACCGCACCGGCTCCAGCACCGGTGTCGGTACCAACTCTGTCTCCTTCTCAGTCTCCTTCCTCCATCTTTTTCTCTTTTGCGTTCCGTTCATTTCTTCTGGGGACCCCCTCCGGGGGTCCCCAGACACTTTTCACGAAGTTACAACCCTCATATTCAAGTTCTACGGCCTTGTAAAAAAATTTTTTGATACCAATATGGGACTAAACGAATATTTATTAACTCAGCACCGCACCGGTGCCGTTGTCAACTCCGACTCCTCTGACTCAGACTCCTTCTCCGACTCCTTCCTTCTCTGACTCCTTCTCCACTTCTCTTATGCATTTCGTTCATTTTTTCTGGGGACCCGCTCCGGGGGTCCCCAGACACCCATTACGAACTTATAACCATCATATTCGAGATCTACGGGTTCGATAACATATATAAAGACACAAATATTGTATTATTATACAAATATTTACTAACTCGGCACCGCACCAGAGCCAGCACCGGTGCCGGCTCTGATTCCGAATCCGGGTTCGATTCCGACGCCAACTCCGGCTCCGAATCATTTCCCCAAATTTCGGCCTTCTACGATCATTTCCTATTTTTAGGGGGCGACATCCCCTCCGGGGGCCCACGGACACGTAACCTGTGTGTGTGCATGTGAGTAAAAATCCATTCTAAAAAATATATATTTATAATATATATATATATATATATATATATATATATATATATATATCAATATATATATATATATATATATATATATATATATATATATATATATATATATATATATATATATATATATATATATATATATATATATATAAGACAGCCTCTGAAGAGCCACAATCCATATCTCAAAACTACAACAGCTACCGGGAAAAGGAATACATTGCTGGAATGTTGGTCCAATTTTTTTAGTGCGGAAAATATATAAAGAAAAATAAAAAAAAAAAAAAAAAAAAAACCATATCTCAAAAACTACAATAGCTACAGAGCGAAAAGGAATACATTTTTGAATTATAGCAATATGAGTGAGTGAAAGCCTATTTAAGATCTTTATACGTTACTTTCTCTAGTATAGTTAAGTTTTTTTTTTTAACTAAAGAATACCCCAAGGGTATACTGCACTGATGGTAGGAGTCGGGTCTCTGGCCTCCGGGAACCACAGGTAGGACTATTTCCCCCCGGGAGAGGGCCCCGAACCCTGCTCTTTGGTATTTGCTCGCGGAGTTCCTCCGCCCTCCATTACGGGGTATGGAAATGTGTCCCACCCTGTGTTCCCAAGTCGGCTCGAGCCCCCTACATTGCCGTAATACCTTTACAAATAATATATATATATATATAGCAGTTATATATAAGATATATATATATATATATATATATATATATATATATATATATATATATATATATATATATATAATCTGTCCCTGCTCCTAAAAAAAAAAAAAAATAGCCAATTTCTTTATTTTTTATTTATTTATTTATTTATTTATATATTTATCAATTTATTAATTTTTAAGCATTTTAATGCATATTTCTGTCAAATTCCAAAAATGTATTCCTTTTCGCTGTAGCTATTGTAGTTTTTGAGATATGATTTTTTTTTATTTATTTATTTATATTTTTTTTTTTTACAGTTTCCGCGACTAAAATTTTACGAGGATTCCAACAATGTTTTCCTTTCCCTGTAGCTATTGTGCTTTTGAGATATGGATTGTGGCTCTTCTAGAGGCTGGCCATATATATATATATATATATATATATATATATATATATATATATATATATATATATATATATATATATATATATATATATATATATTTAAAAAATATTATATATATATATATATATATATATATATATATATATATATATATATATATATATATATATATATATGTAAATGTCTAGAACGTGTGTCGCACTACGAAAACGATACTAATCATTTTGGAAAATATACGAATCATTTTGGAAAAAAATTTTTTTTAAATATAATGAAAAAAAGTAAAAAGAATTGATATATATATTTTTTTCACTTCACACTAAGCGAACCAAAATTATTAGGCTATGGCAATTTATTTCCTTTTAAATTTGACTTATGTAACTAAAGTTTGTAAAGCATAATTATGAATGTAGGTACCATAACAGAAATAGTTTCAGACGATGATATTTTATTAGCATTTTTACAAGTTAATAACCTTATTTTAAAGTCAGAAAATTTGTGAAATATGTAAGAATAAATGTAGAATATTCAAGATAAAGGAAAAATTCTTCTTCAGTTGTTCGTCAAGAAATTGCAATAAATTCTACACGGTTTCGCCTGCGAATTTTTGGCTACATAACGCAAAACTGTCATACAAAAATGTACTTTTTTTTTATTTACATTGTTAATGAATGTACTTTAACTCAAATAAAGAGCATTCTTAATTTAAGTCAACAAACATGTGTAGACTGGTTAAGTTTTTGTCGAGAGATTTTCATTTTAGAATGCATGCAATTTAAAATGAATAATTTTACTTCCCTTTACGCTTTGGTATTACTTTAACTAAAGGAATACCGTAGGGTAAACCGCAAAGATAGCAGGAGTCGAGTCCCCTAAATGGGGAAAATAATATTTTTTTAAATATTTCCGACGAATAAATGCAAAAAAAAAAATAAAAAATAAAAAATTAAAACCCTCCTTAAAATTTTCCGCTGATTCCAAATATATAATTTGTTTTACTGTAGGTGCTGCCGTTCTCTAGTTAAATGATGTCAGCTTTAGACACTGACCATATATATATATATATATGAATAAAAAATACCTATATATATATATATTATATATATATATATATAGATATAAAAAGGTATATTTATATAGTTTAATATTATATTAGATATTGATATATATATATATATATATATATATATATATATATATATATATATATATATATATATATATATATATATATATATATATATATATATATATATATATATCAGTGAAGCTCATTTTTCAGAAATATTAATTCTTCTTTTTTGTGTTTTATTTTACAAACATTAAATTTCCTCAAAATATTTAGTCATATACCCATCTATATATATATATATATATATATATATATATATATATATATATAGATAGCAGAAAGAGGAGTTCGTATTATTATTACATATATATTATATATATTCCTATATATATATATATATATATATATATTTTTTTTTTTTTTTTTTTTTACAGTTGTCACCACCACTCACGGGCAGAGCCCTATTCAAGGAGGGGTGTTGCACGCCTCAGAAGTCAACAACTAAAGTAAATTACGCAGATGAGCACAGACGCAGGCTTTGAAGTGGGGGAGATTAAATTCAGCAGGAAACACAGAAGATGGAAGAAAATTCCACAGAACAGATGTGGCAGGAAAGAAGGAAGCACCGCAGCGAACTAGCCTGGAGTTACTTACATCAACACAAAACTCATGTGCAGACACAGCACCCCTAGTTCTACGAGGGCGACGTAAAGGTGGAGGTACGCGAGTGATAAGCTCCCTCGAGCACCTGCCGCTGTGGTACCTATAGAAAAGAGATAGCACCAACATCGCGCCGCAAAGATAGAGGGTCAAGTGAACTGGAAAGTACAGAACAGTTTATAAGCCTTTTGGCCTTTGACTCGACCCTATCCAAAAGCCGGGTGAAACCAGAGCCCCCCAGATATGAGAGCAGTACTCCATACAAGGGCGGATGAGGCCCTTGTATAGCTTGAGTAACTGAGAAGAGGAAAAAAAAGTCTCGCAGTCTAAACAGAACTCCCAGTTTCTTTGAGGCCGCCCTAGCAACCGTTGTGATGTGAGGTTTCCAAGACATTTTTTTGTTTATGTTAAGGCCAAGGATGTTTATATTGTCAACAGGAGACGAGAGAACCGTCGAAAGAGATAGGAAAGTTGGAAGGTGTCTTAGAGAGGGAGATTTGTAGAAGTTGAGTTTTTAAAGAATTAAATTTCACAAGGTTGAGACGACCCCACCCGGAAATTCTATCCAGATCTGAGAGAATAGAATCGGAAAGATTAAGACGAGAGGCAATTCTAGAAGTAAAAGAAGGAGCAGAATTGAAATGAGTTGAAGAATGAAGGTCGAGTCATCGGCATATGAGTGAATAGAGTTAGATGTGCAGGTGAGAAGATCATTAATGAAAAGTAGGAATAAAGTAGAGATAAGACAGAACCCTGAGGAACACCATTATTGACAGAAAAGGAAGAAGAAGTCGCCCCATCAACAACAGCCGATATTGAGCGATTTGAAAGAAAACTAGACATAAGTAAGCAAAGAGAAGGAGGAAACCCAAAGGAAGGGAGCTTGGAGAGCAGTGACGCATGCCATACCTGGTCAAATGCTTTGGATATGTCAAGCGCCACCACGCAAGTCTCCCCGTAGTTCCTAATGGCGGAAAACCATAAATCAGTAAGATAGGAAAGTATATCGCCAGTAGACCTCGAGCGCCGAAAGCCGTACTGGCGATCGGAAAGAAGTGAATGAGACTCTAGATGATCTAAGAAATGAGAGTTGAGAAGAGTTTTCAAAGATCTTAGATAGAATACAAGTAAGAGCTGATAGGGCGATAGTTAGAAGGATCCAGAGCGGCTTCCTTTTTTCGGAATAGGTTGGACATGTGCGTGCTTCCAACACTGAGGGAAAGTGTTAGTATTGAGACATAGAGAATATAGTTGAACGAGGGGCGGGGATAGCACGGAAGCACACTCACTCAAAACTCGGGGAGGAATGCCATCCTGGCCACCCGCCTTCCTAACGTTCGTAGATTTCAGGAGCCCATGCACCTGATCGAATGTAATCACAGGCAAAGGCATAGGACACCTGAGAGGAGAAGGAGGAGGATGAGGAATGCCAGAATCGTCCAAGGTTGAGTTAGAGGAAAATAGGAGGCCGAAGAGATTGGCCTTTTCAGTTGGAGAATTAGCAACAGAACCATCAGAGCGAATAAGAGGAGGAAAGACAGTTTTACAGAAGTTGTTAGAGATGTTTTTGGCAAGAGGCCAGAAAGATTTGTCAGTAGGAGAACCAAGGAGGTTAGCGCACTTTCGTTTGATGAAAGCCCGCTTTGCTCGTCGAAGAGTATCCCTGCAACGATTTCTAGCAGAATGAAAATTAGCAAGAGTGATAGGAGAACGAGAATTTTTCCACTCCCGATACGCACTGTCTCTAGCCTGAATGGCCAGAGAACAAGCACGATCGAACCATGGATTATGAGGAGAGAAAGATTTAGTCGAAGAAGGAATGAACCTGCCCATCCCATCAACGATTACAGCTCCCACCTTATCGGCAGAAGTTGAAGCGTCACCAGAGACAAAGCAGTCATTCCAATTATAGTTAGCGTAGAAGCAACGCAAGGCCCCCAATCGGCCCGATCAAAGTGCCAGAAAAACGAGTAGGGCAGGATGGAGCTGTTGGAGAGAAAGTATTAAAATTAAGAGATATAAGGTTGTGGCAGATTTACCGATAGGAGCGAAAGTGGTGTATTTTAAGAGAGAAGGACTAGTGGTGAAACATAGGTCAATTGTGTTCAAGAATTGGTTAGGACGATGATCCGGAATGTGTGTGGGTTCTTTAATTAGCTGTTCCAGATCGTTGAGAATGCTGAATGATTCGGCCTCCTCTCCACCT
>JABUQX010146449.1:0-12500 GCA_015478945.1 Trachelipus rathkii | reverse complement strand
TGCAACATTTTGCAACATTTTGCAACATCGTTATTTTGACGTATTAAGACGTTTTAAGGGTCAAATTATAGGTTTTCGGGTGCGTAGAAGCGTTTTCCGGGGTCAACGACGCGATTGGATCAAAACCCGAGGCTCTGGCGCACCGCACCGCCCCGCACCGCGTCACATCATCTTTTTCGCTTTTGCCGTCTCGATTTTCTATATCTCAGCTACCTTTTTTTTTTTCTGACTATCACATTTCGAACCTATGTTAGAATCCGCAGCCAAACTATGGTCTTCCAAGGGTCAATTGTATATATATATATATATATATATATATATATATATATAACCGCTTTTTATCACCTCTATATAGATAGAGTAATATATATATATATATATATATATATATATAGAGAGAGAGAGAGAGAGAGAGAGAGAGAGAGAGAGACCCCCGCTTTTTGGTACCCCTACGGAGAAGGGGTGCGCCTCGTACGTGTCTCCCCCTTAATTTTGGCCTCCCTTTAACCCCCCTTTAGGTAGCTTAGCCCTCTTTTTGATGTTTTGACCTTGATATTTCGGTCTTGGCCTTGATATTTCGGCCTTGATACCGTATCAAGGCCTGAAATTGACCTTTCATAAAAGTTCGTGAGGAATTAAGTGAGATTAAGTCGAGCACATGTAGGTATCTAACGCAATACCTGTTGTAGGGAACTGTCCTAACATGAGGTCATGTAGGTATCTGCCCTAATTTGAGTTCCTGTATGTAACTATCCTAACCTCCCCCCCCTACACATACACACACACACACACACACACACAATCGATATTTTGATGCCTCAACTTTGATACCTCAGCTTTGATGCCTCAACTTTGATACCTCAGCTTTGATGCCTCAACTTTGATACCTCAGCTTTGATGCCTCAGCTTTGATACCTCAGCTTTGATGACTCATCTTTTGATGTCTCAACTTTGATACCTCAGCTTTGATGCCTCAATTTTGATACCTCAGCTTTGATGCCAACTTTGATACCTCAGCTTTGATGCCTCAACTTTGATGCCTCAGCTTTGATGACTCATCTTTGATGTCTCAGTTTTGATGACTCATCTTTGTTACTGGAAAAAAGAAGGAGGAGGAGTAAGAAGAAGAAGAAGAAGAAGAAGAAGAAGAAGAATATGTTTAGTTAGAGGTCGTATACACACAGTCTTACATTTTAAAGTTAAAGTTAAAGTTATAGATAAAGTTAAAGTTAAAGTTAAATTTTCATGTTGAAGGATAAGATTTATATTTTTCATGTGTTAAATACAAATGTTTTTTTGAAAAACATTTTTGTTTTTCAAAAAACATTTTTGTTTTTCAAAAAACATTTTTGTTTTTCGATATTTTTCATGTATTAAATACAAATGTTTTTTTTGAAAAACATTGTCTTTTGATGAAAAACATTTTTGTTTTTTGAAAAACATTTTTAAAAAACATTGTTTCCAGGAAAAAAGTTGTCAAATTTCCATGAAAAACATGATTTTAGGGACCATAAAGCAATAAAGCAGTAAAACACTACAGCAAACAGCCACCAGGGGGTCCCCACCCACCCTCACCCCCCTCGTGTTTTACTGTTTTACTGCTTTACCATACTTATTATTAATAAAAATATATATATATATATATATCCTCATTTTTTTTCTTTTTACAAACTTAAACATAACATAATAATACATAGTAAGGGTAAGTTAAAACAAGATTTTTTTAAAAAATAATTTTACTGAAAAAGTGCATTATTTAAATATAAAGAATATATATTATTATAAAAAAAATATATATATATATATATATATATATATATATATATATATATATATATATATATATATATATATATATATATATATATATATATATATTAATGATATATACAATGTTGTTGTTTACATAAAGGTATTTTTAAAATATTACAGAACACACACACAAGTTTTTTAAATATATATATATATATATATATATATATATATATATATATATATATATAAATATATAACAAAAAAAATATATATATATATATATATATATATATATATATATATATATATATATATATATATATATATATATATATATATATTAACGAGATATACAATGTTGTTTACATAAAGGTATTTTTAAAATATTGTTGGTAAATTTTTTATTTTCCTTTAAATATATATATATATATATATATATATATATATATATATATATATATATATATATATATATATATATATATATATATATATATATATATATATATATATATATATATTTTTTCTAAAATTGAGCAGAACACATAGGATGAAGTTGAAACTGTGCATTCTCTATATAAGTCTCCAAAGCTCCTATTCCTTTTGAAATAACATAGGAATAAATATCTCGAGATGCACCAACCCATTCTTCAGCATATTCAGGCTCTATAGATTGCATTTTCTCATGCCAAAGAGAAGTAAAGGTATCAACATTAGTTGTCGTCAGCAAGCTGCTATACATTCTATTATAAGGTTTTCCCCATACTTCAGTGTAAATTTTATAAAACAAACCATAGGCCAGATGTATTAATTCGTCAAGTATGTCGACATTGTCAAGATGCATTAATATTTCTTCTTTTATTTTTAACAATGTTGTAATATTCTCAAGCGAATGTAAACAGAACCCTATTCTTGTACGTATGAATGTGTTAGCTGAGTAAGGTTTCCAGTAATTACGTACATCAATACTTTTAACACTATCGCAATATGAGAAAACAACATCTATTCTATTAATACCCCTCTCGCCTTCGTTTCTATTGGATATTTCACTATGACTCGATGTATCAGATATCACATACTCAGCCTTTACCCATTCTTCCACGGTATCAATAATACGGAGGAATTCTTCAACAGAAATGAACAAAGGTGTATCATGTACACCTACCGTAGGAATACAGGCAATGTAACGATCACCATTAGGTTTACGAATAAATATAAAAGATACAGCTTCGGGAATAACAAAGGTCCTCGTAAATATGTCGTTAACAAGTTTGGGAGTGTGAAGAGAAGCCATGGTGTTAGCTCAGTTGGAATTATCGTACTGAAGAAACTTTGTATATAAAACAATCTCAAATCTATAGATAGTATATTTTCAACCAATCATAAGAAAGTAAACAAGATTACAACATAACCTCCTTATCAACACAGAAAGTCCATATAATCACGCCTTACATCGACAGAGACAAACATGTTTACAGAAGGATTAGGCATATACAAACTAAACTGATAATATATGTATACAAAAGAGGTCTATATTCATAAATTAACAATGTAGAAAAATGATCTTTGACAAAACAAAAAAAAAAAAAAAAAAAAATAATAATAATAATAATAATAATAATAATAATAATAATAATAATAATAATAATAATAATCCCGTGAATATATATATATATATATATATATATATATATATATATATATATATATATATATATATATATATATATATATATATATATATATATATATATATATATATATATATTTGAATGTTCCTTACATGAATGCTGGCTTACGAGACCTCATTAAGATTTAATCGGTCCAAGTCCTTACACAAATGCCAGTTATCTTCGTTATTAGATCTAATATACTTTTTCAATTCCTCAACTCCGTCCCAGAGTACATACGAGGCAAGTTCTCTCCCTGACACTACCATATGTTTTGGGTCAGGATCATTCACGTAAAGGAATTCTTCAAGCTGACGAATAAAGTTATGAACATCTATCGAAGCTAAGAACTGATTAATTATATTTTCCGAATCTTTAGGTAACAGTTTTTTAAATGTATAATATGCCTCGTATAAAATATAATGGGCTGCAGTAACATAATCGGTTAACATTTCTGTTTTACGCAACTGTTTTAACATTTTCTCTCGAACTCGACCCATATAGGTTTACTTGGATAAAGCCTTCAAAGAAACCATAGCAGCCAGGGGTTACGTCCCCAGCCAGGTTGATTTCAATATTCATAATAGCTCAAAATCGAATAGCGCAGAGAAGGCCAGTAAGTTTTGTCATCTGATTCACTCACCGATACTGCTTTCAACGAGGCTTAATCACACTGTGTGACTTGCGATCACCCGCCTAGCATGTGCCGTGGGGGCCAGTCGGAACCAGCAAACACGTTCAGCCATTATCAATGGTAAAACTGTACCGCCTCTCTGCAGCAAGCAAAGACAAATATCACTTTTCGGAATATTGGTTTTCCAATGCACAATGTTGCAGGCGGTGCGTGATCTTAACCATTTCACGGTGGGGATCATGGGAAATAAGCACCACTTTAAAACAGTTAATGGGCCTTACCATGTTCAAACGCCAGCTTCGAATAATGTAGCTGGAACAAACATGCCCAAGAGATGGGTGGAGATTGCCACCGCGAAAGGAGGTCCAGCAAATGCGGACGGAGGGTGACAACTATGATAGCGTCCAAAGTCTTACACTCGCTATATATATATATATATATATATATATATATATATATATATATATATATATATAATTGTTAAAGGCATATTGTGGTGAAAAGATGTATAGGTCTTGGTTGCTTTGTATTAACACACACAATACATGCTGGAATATATACATCGTCATATAATAGAAATGGCCACATTACATTATACTAATATGATAGCGCTGATGTTTCAATTTCACGCCCCGCTGAGGCATAAAAATTACACATCAGAGTATCGTGTGTGTGTGTGTGTGTCTGTGTGCGTCTGTGTGTCTGTGTGTGTGTATATGTGTATGTGTGTGTGTCTGTGTGTAGGGGCAGATGCAATGTTCATGTTTTTTCCTTATATATATATAAATATATATATATATATATATATATATATATATATATATATATATATATATATATATATATATATATATATATATATATATATATATATATATATATATATATATATATATATATATATAGTGTGTATTTGTTT
Source organism: Trachelipus rathkii (assembly GCA_015478945.1). Classification (NCBI taxonomy): domain Eukaryota; kingdom Metazoa; phylum Arthropoda; class Malacostraca; order Isopoda; family Trachelipodidae; genus Trachelipus; species Trachelipus rathkii. Next base: position 7,522 of record JABUQX010146449.1, on the reverse strand, counting down.
TTTTTTTTTTTCTTTTTATATATTTGTTATATATATTTGCCCCTACTCTGTGATTGGTTGAACTATCTTATACCTTTCCTTGATTGGTTGAAATATCCCTTATCTCTTAGACTTGTGTTTGTTCCAGTAATATTACATTATTCTTTCTCTCGAAACTTATTTTATCGTCATAGTCGTTTTAGATTTGAACGTGGTAGAAGGTTGTGCTCTGTTTTAAAAGTGTTCTTATTTCCCATGATGTATGTTCCTACCGTTAGAATGGTTCGTCTTGATAAATACACCTCTATACGTAACATTGTGCATTGGAAAATCAATATTCCGAAAAGTGATGTATCTTTCTTATATACAAGAAACCCCGACGGTTTTACCTACTTCAGCTTTAATATGTATATAACAGACGTGTTTTTATGAGTTCCGACGAATTACTTTGTGTATGCCAACATGCTGAAGAATGGGTGAATGATCACTTTAAGTCACACAGTGTATTAAATCGTTGGGAAATAGTTATCAGTGGGGGTGGAGATCATGATGATAAGAAACTTACTTTAACCTTCTCTAAATATCTAGATACGAATATTATGGATATTAGAATATGGCAGAGACGCGAAGAAACAGGACTATTTAACCCTACAATATATGGTTTCTATATTAGAGGCACATCCCAGATAAAATATATGGGTCGAGTTCGAGAGAAAATGTTAAAACAGTTGCGTAAAACAGAAATGTTAACCGATTATGTTACTGCAGCCCATTATATTTTATACGAGGCATATTATACATTTAAAAAACTGTTACCTAAAGATTCGGAAAATATAATTAATCAGTTCTTAGCTTCGATAGATGTTCATAACTTTATTCGTCAGCTTGAAGAATTCCTTTACGTGAATGATCCTGACCCAAAACATATGGTAGTGTCAGGGAGAGAACTTGCCTCGTATGTACTCTGGGACGGAGTTGAGGAATTGAAAAAGTATATTAGATCTAATAACGAAGATAACTGGCATTTGTGTAAGGACTTGGACCGATTAAATCTTAATGAGGTCTCGTAAGCCAGCATTCATGTAAGGAACATTCAAATATATATATATATATATATATATATATATATATATTATTTATTATTATATAAATACATATATATATAAAATATATATATATATATATATATATATATATATATATATATATATATATATATATATATATATATATATATATATATATATATATATATATATATATATATATATATATATATATATATATATATATATATATATATATATATATATTCACGGGATTATTATTATTATTATTATTATTATTATTATTATTATTATTTGTTTGTTTCAGTTTTAATATCGTGTTTTTTTTTTGTTTTGTCAAAGATCATTTTTCTACATTGTTAATTTATGAATATAGACCTCTTTTGTATACATATATTATCAGTTTAGTTTGTATATGCCTAATCCTTCTGTAAACATGTTTGTCTCTGTCGATGTAAGGCGTGATTATATGGACTTTCTGTGTTGATAAGGAGGTTATGTTGTAATCTTGTTTACTTTCTTATGATTGGTTGAAAATATACTATCTATAGATTTGAGATTGTTTTATATACAAAGTTTCTTCAGTACGATAATTCCAACTGAGCTAACACCATGGCTTCTCTTCACACTCCCAAACTTGTTAACGACATATTTACGAGGACCTTTGTTATTCCCGAAGCTGTATCTTTTATATTTATTCGTAAACCTAATGGTGATCGTTACATTGCCTGTATTCCTACGGTAGGTGTACATGATACACCTTTGTTCATTTCTGTTGAAGAATTCCTCCGTATTATTGATACCGTGGAAGAATGGGTAAAGGCTGAGTATGTGATATCTGATACATCGAGTCATAGTGAAATATCCAGTAGAAACGAAGGCGAGAGGGGTATTAATAGAATAGATGTTGTTTTCTCATATTGCGATAGTGTTAAAAGTATTGATGTACGTAATTACTGGAAACCTTACTCAGCTAACACATTCATACGTACAAGAATAGGGTTCTGTTTACATTCGCTTGAGAATATTACAACATTGTTAAAAATAAAAGAAGAAATATTAATGCATCTTGACAATGTCGACATACTTGACGAATTAATACATCTAGCCTATGGTTTGTTTTATAAAATTTACACTGAAGTATGGGGAAAACCTTATAATAGAATGTATAGCAGCTTGTTGACGACAACTAATGTTGATACCTTTACTTCTCTTTGGCATGAGAAAATGCAATCTATAGAGCCTGAATATGCTGAAGAATGGGTTGGTGCATCTCGAGATATTTATTCCTATGTTATTTCAAAAGGAATAGGAGCTTTGGAGACTTATATAGAGAATGCACAGTTTCAACTTCATCCCATGTGTTCTGCGCAAATGTATTAATATATATATATATATATTAATATATATATATAAAATATATATATATAAAATTATTATATATATATATATATATATATATATATATATATATATATATACATATATTATTATTATATATACATATCGATATATTGATTTTGGACTTAAAATTTTAAAATACGTAAACAACAATGTATTTATCCTGTTAATATATATATATATATATATATATAGTATATAGCATATATATATATATATATATATATATATATATATATTATATAGATATATATATATATATATAGTTATATATATATATATATATATATATATATATATTATTATTATTATATATATATATATATATATATATATTATATATATATATTATATTATATTATTATTATTTTTAAAAAATTGTGTGTGTTCTGTAATATTTTAAAAATACCTTTATGTAAACAACATTGTATATCTCGTTAATATATATATATATAAGAGATATATATATATATATATATATATATATATATATATATATATATATATATATATATATATATATATATATATATATTTTATTATATATATATATATATATATTTTTTTTAATAATATATATATAGTAAAATTATTTTTTAAAAAAATCTTGTTTTAACTTACCCTTACTATGTATTATTATGTTATGTTTAAGTTTGTAAAAGAAAAAAAAATGAGGGATATATATATATATATTTATTAATAATAAGTATGGTAAAGCAGTAAAACAGTAAAACACGAGGGGGTGAGGGTGGGTGGGGACCCCCTGGTGGCTGTTTGCTGTAGTGTTTTACTGCTTTATTGCTTTATGGTCCCTAAAATCATGTTTTTCGTGGAAATTTGACAACTTTTTTTTCTAGAAACAATGTTTTTTAAAAAATGTTTTTCAAAAATAAAAATGTTTTTCATCAAAAGAAAATGTTTTTCATCAAAAGAAAATGTTTTTCGAAAAACAAAAATGTTTTTCGAAAAACAAAAATGTTTTTTGAAAAACAAAAATGTTTTTCAAAAAACATTTGTATTTAACACATGAAAATATAAATCTTATCCTTCAACATGAAAATTTAACTTTAACTTTAACTTTATCTATAACTTTAACTTTAACTTTAACTTTAAAATGTAAGACTGTGTGTATACGACCTCTAACTAAACATATTCTTCTTCTTTCTCTTCTTCTTTCTTCTTCTTCTTCTTCTTCTTCTTCTTCTTCTTCTTCTTCTTCTTCTTCTTACTCCTCCTCCTTCTTTTTTTCCAGTAACAAAGATGAGTCATCAAAGCTGAGACATCAAAAGATGAGTCATCAAAGCTGAGGCAACAAAGTTGAGACATCAAAGCGGAGGTATCAAAGTTGAGGCATCAAAGTTGAGGCATCAAAGTTGAGGCATCAAAGCTGAGGCATCAAAGTTGAGGTATCAAAGTTGAGGCATCAAAGCTGAGGTATCAAAGTTGAGGCATCAAAATATGTGTGTGTGTGTGTGTGTGTGTGTGTGTGTGTGTGTAGGTGTAGGTGTGAGGTTAGGATAGTTACATACAGGAACTCAAGTTAGGGCAGATACCTACATGACCTCATGTTAGGACAGTTCCCTACAACAGGTACTGCGTCAGGTACCTACATGTGCTCGACTTAATCCCACTTAATCCCTCACGAACCTTTATGAAAGGTCAATTTCAGGCCTTGATACGGTATCAAGGCCGAAATATCAAGGCCAAGACCGAAATATCAAGGTCAAAACATCAAAAAGAGGGCTAAGCTACCTAAAGGGGGGTTAAAGGGAGGCCAAAATTAAGGGGGAGACACGTACGAGGCGCACCCCTTCTCCGTAGGGGTGCTAAAAAGCGGGTCTCTCTCTCTCTCTCTCTCTATATATATATATATATATATATATATATATATATATATATATATATATATATATATATATATATATATATATATATATATATATATACAATTGACCCTTGGAAGACCATAGTTTGGCTGCGGATTCTAACATAGGTTCGAAATGTGATAGTCAGAAAAAAAAAGGTAGCTGAGATATAGAAAATCGAGACGGCAAAAGCGAAAAAGATGATGTGACGCGGTGCGGGGCGGTGCGGTGCGCCAGAGCCTCGGGTTTTGATCCAATCGCGTCGTTGACCCCGGAAAACGCTTCTACGCACCCGAAAACCTATAATTTGACCCTTAAAACGTGTTAATACGCCAAAATAACGATGTTGCAAAATGTTGCAAAATGTTGCAAAATGTTGCAAATTTTGTTTGCAACATTTGCAACATTGCATGCAACATTGCAATGTTGGATTGCAATACGCCATCAAGGGGGTAGGGTAATATCTAATACTAACTCTTGTTAGGAGTGAATCGATCCCGTCGTAAACCACAGGAATCGATTCAGCAGTGTCGATTATGTACTAATCGATGCTAATATCGAATATGTTCTGTCACATACGATATGTCAGGCTAGAAAAGGCTAGAAAAGGGGGGTAGGGTAATAACTCGTAGAAGGAACCAACCTAGCACATTCTAATATACACCAATCGAATCCTCATACCTTATAACCTAGGAGTAGACACCATTATTAGCCGTGTTCTATGACGTAGGACATGTCATGCTAGAAAAGGCTAGAAAAGGGGGGTAGGGTAATAACTCGTAGAAGGAACCAACCTAGCATATTCTAATATACACCAATCGACTCTCCGTACCCAATAACCTAGGAGTAGACACCATTATTAGCCGTGTTCTATGACGTAGGATATGTCAGGCTAGAAAAGGCTAGAAAAGGGGGGTAGGGTAATAACTCATAGAAGGAAGCATCCTAGCACCTTCTAATATACACCAATCGACTCCCCGTACCCAATAACCTAGGGGTAGACACTAAGACCGGTGTATTCTAGAATATAGGTCGGCACGTGCTAGAAGCTAGAATATATAGCCTATATCATATAGCCTATAGAATATAGCCTATAGCCTATAGGAACACATGATCTTTTCTCGGTCGGCGGTGCCCTTTGAAGTCACGAAGCATATGACCTTTGCGGTCACTTTGCGGTTTGCGGTTAGATAAAAAGGTCCACTTTTATGACCTTTGCGGTTTTGTGGTTAGATAAGAAGTTCGTATTCTCATGTATACTACTTATACATAAAATAAAATTCTTTTATCAGTTCAATATATTTTTATTTGGTCGTAGTTTCTTTTATTATTTTGCTATGAAAAACTATTTTTTTAGGATATTTCATTTCTGAGATGTTTTTTTTTTACATTCAACCAACATTTATACCAACTACAATAATACCAACTTCAACTGACCTTCAATACTGATGAATAGGGGTATCAGAAGGGATATGATTTGGGATTTCTTAAGCTATATATAGGGCTGCTTTAACTTTATTATTGGTACAGGTTCCTTGAAGGATTTGTAACTTTTAACAATTGCTTGGATTTCACATTAATACTCCAATTTTCTTCTTTTGTGAATTCTTTTAGCTCTTGTAGAGTCAGCAGCTGTTTCTTTGTCTTCTTCAGTAGCTTCTTTGTGTTGCTTGAAGTTCAATTCTGTACTTTACCTTTTATTTTCTCTAGCATAGGCAAAGTTAGTATTTGTGGCTTCAGTAACTTCTTTGCTTCTGTAATAGCTTATATTTTCTTACAGTATCTTCTTTCTACTTTGAATTTCTTATTTAAATAAGCTGACTTATTTTCTTTCTTTAGCCTTTTCTGTCTTTGCTAGCCCTGTCTATTGCCCCACCGAAGATAATGATTGTCTATGCAATTTTGTCTCCTGCAATCAATTTTTACTCTTTTTCTTGTTTAATATTTTGGGTCAGTTGGAGGCAAATGTCATATCACACAGTTGGTTAACAACGGTATTTTTAAGTTTTATGTTGCAATATACATATATAATATATATATATATATATATATATATATATATATATATATATATATATATATATATATATATATATATATATATATATATATATATTAAGACGCACTATTGGCAGAAGCCAGATTTGTTGCTAAATCTAGCAACCTGGTTCGCTAATCTGGCGCTTTTTAGCATTTTTGGTGCTTTTTGAGCTTTAAAGCATTTTTTCGGAGCTTTTCCACAGAGCACGGTCGACCAAGTAATGTCAGCTTCTGACTTAGTCAATGGGCTAAACTCCAGAGGAGCTTGCGGATTCTTCCAATGACAACACTGCACGTCAATAACGATGGCTCGCTTTCCGAAGGCCACGCGTTTCTATGGCAGGGGAGGCGGTTTCTAAGGTCGGCGAGGCGTTTGGAGTAGAAAATTCCTAGTCATGTCAGCATTTGACTTGGATTTTCCCTAAGGTCGTTAGATTTTGAAGGAGCTTCGGAGGAGTTTGTCTCAATAACGATGGCACGCGTTCGAGGGCAACGGAACGTTTCCAGGACAGCGTTCGAGGAGTGCATCACGTCTCCAAGGCTGGAAAGGCCGCTTCCAACGGTGCCGACGTGCATCCAATGGCGCAGAGCGCGGTTTCAACGCCAGGAAGCCTGCTAAAAATATCTAGTTGATCTCTTTCGATGGGTTTGAACATGGGCTCAGAGACTTAGTCCTGCAAATGATCGGTAGATCATTTCTGATGGCTCCGTGTGATTTCTCGAGGTATTCACCAAAACGACAATTAAGCCGTCTTTATACGACTTCTGGTTGTAAAATAACTGCAAAAATATAAAGTTAATTCAACTTTTCAAACGAAGTATCAATTTCGAGGGTATCATGAATCACTCGCCAGAATTCATACCACTATACCAGCGATAAGCTATATATATATATATATATATATATATATATATATATATATATATATATATATATATATATATATATATATATATATATATATATATATATATATATATATATATATATTAGAAGCGACTGTAATGGTCGAGAGGAATACGTCACGCCAGAGATCCAATCAGCTATCAATATTCCTCTGACGTCATTAAGCCCCGCCCCTTTTTTGATTTTGTTATTTTGAATAACAAAATAATTTATTCACACATACAGAGAGACAGATAAACACACACACATATATATATATATAT
>JABUQX010146448.1:0-7500 GCA_015478945.1 Trachelipus rathkii | reverse complement strand
AGCTTTTCTGTTATATCTTATTGCTAATATATATATATATATATATATATATATATATATATTATATTATATATATATATATATTATTATATATATATATATATATATATATACATATATATATTATTATTATATATATACATATATCTAGCCTTACGCAGAATCTGATTTTAGATATTGCCTAGTTATTATAGGAATAATATAATTAATTAAAGTTATAGATGAGGGTAATAGCAATTCAGTTTATAAAATAAATTTTAATGTTATTTATTATATGGTACCATTAAAGAAGTTGAGATTGGTTTTGAAGTTTAATTATTAAAAACAATAAGTCTTAGACCAAAAGTATAATTAGTTTTGGCAATTTAAAATAAAAATTATATTTCTTTATTATAACCAATAAGAATTCTGGACAAGTAAACTATACTTTCATTTTTCAAAAAGGTGCGGAACCAAAAGAGCGGAAACATTTTTTGATCCGCACGTGCAAGTCCGATAATTTCCTTTCCGCACCTCCGCTAGTCCGCACCTATTCTGGTAGTTCGCTCGGAGCGGACTAGCGGACTAAAGAGTGGAAGTGCCCACCTCTGATATATATATATATATATATATATATATATATATATATATATATGTATATATTATTATATATATATATAAATATTTTATATATATATATATATATATATATATATATATATATATATATATATATATATATATATATATATATATATATATATATATTAAGTTATTATTATATATATATATATATATATATATATATATATATTATGCATGTCAATTCTTATTGTTTACCAGAAATCTGTAATCTGCCAATTTTTAATTATTATTATTTTTTACTACGTGATAACACAATCATGCAATCATAGGTCTTTGAGTGAATACTGAATGAGAATTATATTTAAAATGCAAACTTTAAAAGCGAATTATGAGCAATATCGATATATCGAAAGATTTATGCGTATTGATATATCGAAAGATTTGTACGTATTGATACATCGATATGATATATTACATATGTAACGATTTATTGATATGTTTGGTTAGATTTATCAGACTCACCGGTGCTGCTCGGTGCTGTCAGATTTTTGCGGTGCTCTAACACCGTCCTATGTTTGATTACTTTGGCAAATCCTACAGATAGTTTGGTAATTTTAATCTTGTTGTTGGTCTTTTCATTAATTTTCCACTCATTCTTTCGATTTCGATTTTTTTTTGAAGCAGCCAATTTTTTTATTTATTATTTTATTTATTTATTTATATTTATTTATCTTTTTTTTTATTATTTTTATTTCACTTTTTATTTATTTATTTATATTTATTTATCTTTTATTTTATTTTTAAGTTCACACCCCACGGGCAGTGCCCTATTCTAGAAATGGAACTACTCTAGGTAATTTATGCGTAGGATCCGGACGAGGTATCGAACCCGTGCCCTGTGCCCTGAAATTCCATCTCTCTACCGATTGCCTCCTCCCTCGTTAGTTGCTCCAAGAAGGTATGGGTTATTGCCTCCTTTCAGGAGATAAGACCTCCTTTACCCTTTGACCTTTCAACATGCGTTGATGATCATTGAAGCCTCTGTTGAGGAGTACCTTGTGATTAGTCTGATGGAAGAGGTCTCAACTAATAAAAAAAAATTAAATTTTTTTTTTTTTTTTTTTTTAACTGTAATGTTATTCAAAGAATTTAATAAATTGTTAATCAATTGTAGTTTCTCTGAAATCAAGAATGTTGTTATATTACTCACTTAATATATATATATATATATATATATTTATTATATATATATTATGTTATATATATATATATATATATATATTTATATATATATATAAGTTATATATATGTATATATATGTGTTATATATATATAAAAAAAGAGATAATATTTATCTTATTTATATATATATATAAATATTTTATTTATATATATATATATATATATATATATATATATATATATATATATATATATATATATATATATATATATATATATATATATATATATATATATCATATATATTTCATATAAATAAATCAATGTGTTAAATGATCATATTTTGACAATCTTGCACGTGTAGCATATGTTTATACAAATATATTTTATTTTGCTGTTAATAACATTGTTAACTCCACCTTCTAAGAAATTCACTCTTCCACAACAGAGTGTCCCAACAGCCAGTCTAATACTCTGATTCTGTCAGTGATCAATGATTTTTCATTGATCTTTGAGAGGATATCAAAATTAAGTCTATTGAAGACCACTTGATAGTTTTATTAAGATGCAAGAGAATTATTCAATCTCATTCTCATTTTCTATTTCAGAAACATTTCAAATATAACATTAGTTTCTCTGCCTCACCTTTAATATATTTAATATTTACAATGATTCAAGTTAACTTTTAGTCGAAATATTATATAAGACTTATTTGGAAGTCATGTATTTAAATTCCGTTTCAGGCATGGTTGCATGATAGGGGGATCATTTAGAGGACTTTCTTGTACGACATTATTGGTCTTGTTAATTTGTTATCTAAAAAAAATCAAACCACAAGACTCTGACCATTTTACAAGTAAATATATATATATATATATATATATGGAGATATATATATATATATATATATATATATATATATATATATATATTATTAAGTATATATATATATATTATTATTTAGTTATATATATATATATATATATATATATGTATAGTTATTTATATATATATGTTATATTATATATATACATATATATATTATATATATGAATATATATATATATATATATATATATATATATATATATATATATATATACATATATATACATATATATATATATATATATATATATATATATATATATCTATATATATATATATATATATATATATATATATATATATATATATATATATATATATATATATATATATATATATATATATATATATATATATAAAGCCTGGATAAGATAAAAGATGAGAGATGGATGAGATAAAAGATTTGTTAATATCATCTGCTTGACTGCTTTATGGAATAAATTAGTGAATATGTAGATAATTATAAAACATCTTTTGAGACACTGGTAAGTGATTAAAAAAGATTAAAAAAATTCATTGAAATCCATCTTTAACAATCTCTACTGTAGTTTGATTTAGTTGTACCTGTATTCTCCTTGTCTTATTAATTGAAAGGTTTAGGAGAAAGCTAATTTTTATTTATTCTATAATATATATAATTCATGTTTGTTATATTGTTATTTCAGCTTAACGATATTTTACATACCCTACCTAAATTCACAGTTCATTTGTAATTTAAAAATTATTATTATTATTATTATTATTATTATTATTATTATTATTATTATTATTATTATTATTATTATTATTATTATTATATATTATTATTATTATTATTATTATTATTATTATTATTATTATTATTATTTTCATTATTATTATTATTATTATTATTATTATTATTATTATTATTATTATTATTATTATTATTATTATTATTATTATTATTATTATTATTATTATATCTAATATTTATTATATGCCTATATGCTTATATTTCTGGTCAAAAGTAAACTATGTGACGACTCTCCAATTCTGCTTCTTTTTCATGGCACATCAATCGGTTGCTCAACTATATGGTTGCTAGGAGAATAATGAACCAACCTCTTAATAAAATTACGTGGAAACTCTAGTAATGGATGTTGACAATCCTAACCCTTGTGAAAAGATAACGAATAAAATTGCGAATCAAACCTTCATTAAGGGCGAAGAAAACCACACCAATGAAATAAAACAAGATAAATCTTGGCAAAGAATAAGTTGGGTCATATACTTAAAACCAAGATTCGGACATTGATGAGAGAATAACCTTCAACACGATATATTTTTTGACGAAGAAGATAAACTATCTGAAGAAATACCGATACGAGGCTATGCAATTGAAGGAAGCTTCTACTTTATACAAAAAATCACTGATAGTGATAAGTATGAAGGTATTTAGATAGGCCTGAATAATAATATTATTAATGGTGGTAATGGTGATAGTTGTGATACTGATTATATTAATAATATCCGGCGCAGTAATTTATTATATTTTATTGCGATTGGATTTTAAATAACTTAGACTTGAACGTGGACAAGACTCGACCCTAGAAACTGGACTATATATATATATATATATATATATATATATATATATATATATATATATATATATATATATTTTTTCAATATATATATATATATATATATATATATATATATATATATATATATATATATATATATATATATATATAATTTATTATTTTGCGCGGGGTTATGCACCCAATTAGCAATAACATAAAGGAAATTGTAGATAAACTGGCCATCTCTTTGAAACACAATTTGGATCTATATTAAGGAGAGGAATTTATTGGTTTCTTTGTATTAAAATTTTATTTCCCCGTTATTTCTCGCATTAATTTACCGTATGCTGAACTTTTCTTATGAAGGGTAATTGTACGAAGTCTGCTTTTGTTTATCAATAAATATTCCTGGGGATGGAGATGGAGATAGTGAAATCAAATATCTTCCTAAGATATTATTCATTTTCATCGGGTTTAGAAAGAGTGGAAATTTTCGTTAAAAACATTGAGAAATTTAGAACTTTATTTTCTTGCTAATGTCAATTTAGGAATAAAATACAATATGAATGATAATCGTAAGAGAAATTGAGTTTGAATACGAATATCTAATTACAGATGAAAGAAACACCCACGGCGTAAAGAACGGTTGCGGGTCGCACGATTAAATTGTAATGACCTTTGAACCGTGACAATACAGCCCCATAAACTTGATTGTTCTGCTCTAACAATTTCTTTCTATAGTTTACTCTAAAAGAAATAGGAAGAGGCATATTTAGATATTTCTTTTTTTAAGAGAAAAAAAAACTTATTCCACTAACTGCTCTTGCCAATTAAAACTAAGTCGCTAAGTAAAAAAAACAGTTAAATTGGTTTAATATAATTGTTTCCCCAAGCTTTTAAAAAGAAAATGTTCAAGCTTGCCCGAGTAGACCAGCTTTGTAGTTGGAGTTAAAATATAATACGGGGGTGTTTATATTTTGGTGATGAACAACACCAAATATGAAGGAAAATCAATAATAAACAGTAAAAGCGATTGTGATATTGACTTTGAAATTCAAACTATTCAAAGTATAATTCAAATGATTGTAGGACTGATTCATTCAATCATCAAGCACGGAGCTCACACCGAGATGAACATTCGGTAAATTTTAAGCTGTCTAAATGGGCTTCTTGTGGTGCAACTTTAAAATAAAAATTTGTTTCTTAGTTTGGTCAATAGCGAGGGGCCATTCGTATCTTGTGCGAGAGAAATGCAGGCGAAACAAATGGCTCGTGAATAAACTTTTTTCGTAGAGTCATAGTATAAATATAATTCAAATTACAGTACTTCAATCCAATGCCATAATATTCGGACCATCTTGTGATCTTGTGTAGGTGTGTGCACTGTACATTTCCCGGGAAATTTTTCCGCCAAAAGGTAAAACACATATAACATGACTTTGAATATAGAAAAGTTTATTTTTATAATCACAAATACTTTTAGTAATTTCTCTTGGTATTAAATTTTGAAGGAAAATGCTTAATATTTATTTTAGTGCTTTTTTATATTTTTGGCGGGAAATTTTCACGCGAAAGGTACAGTGCTCACAAACACAAGATGGTCCGGAAATTATAACATTAGATTTTAGTACTATTATTTTAATTATATTTATGTTATGATAGAGTCATGTTTGGCTTTCTTAGAAAATAATGTCGCTATAATGCAAAACTAATACCAGCAATGTTCGCCTTATGATATGATAATTGTAATTGCAATTGTAATTGTAATTATAATTATAATGATAATAATGATAAAGGTAGAGGATCTCAAGATTTTTCACATGTTTATCGATTAACAAACATCTTTTCCCTATTTTAAAGACCAAACACACAGTAAAAGCTGTGGGGCTTCAACCCACCACCCGAAGCAATCCATTTTTATACCTCTTAATTAAAATGTAAATTAACACTTTAATTGGCAATTAATTACACAATATAACAAACTAGTTATTTTTTTCTGTTAAATAGTTACTTAGTATTTATACGAAATAGTATATATATATATATATATATATATATATATATATATATATATATATATATATATATATATATATATATATATAATATATATATATATATATATATATATATATATATATATATATATATATATATAGAGGTAAGGCCTTAAATAAATGTATGTAGTAGATCTTGAATAAAAATATATAACAATTAATTTAATAAATAGTAAAGTTAAGTTAACTAAACTATTGCAATCATCTGGCCTAATTCTTCTCGCTTACATTTTTCAGTTAACAGAAAACCCACCTCTAACCCCAACTACATCCAATGGTATTTTTCCCACTCCTTTAACTAGCAAATAGGTGTTCTCTCCTCTTTATTCCTTCGTGCTTTACGAATTTGCTCTCCCTTTCCTAGAAACTGAACAACAATTTCTGTTTTCACCACTTTCCAAAAACTTTCCTATTCTAATCACATTATTTCCAAAGCTCTAAAACTTGCTATCCCAAAATTTTACAATCCCCACACTCCACATACTAAAAACTATAATTCTTACCTGCCCATTTCTCAATTTCCTCAAAAATATCTTAAAAACATTCTTCCTAACAATCTTCATTTTACCACTTCCAATACCTCACCCCTCAATAGAAAATTAAAACCCCACACTCTCTCTTCTAGTGATATTTCTCAATGTGTTTACAAAATTCCCCGCTTAAATTGCAACTCCATTTACATAGGAGAAACAAATGATTTCTCCAGACGTCTATACCAACATAAACAAGACCTAATTAATGACAATCTAAACTCCGCCCTCACATTCCATCGCTCCACTCTCAATCATACCATTGACATCGATTCCATGACCCCCATACAACACGTTCAAAGCTTACAAAAAAGAAAACTACTTGAATCTTTTTGTATTAACAATTCTATTAACTTCAATAGACAAACAGGTGAAATACCAATAGATCCCATACAAAACTCAATTATGAACTCCTCCAACTATTTTAAAATGATAAAATCTCGCAACTTATGAAATATTTTCTATTATATTTTATTTTTATTAATTAATTTTTCTTAGTCTATACATATATGCACCTGAAAGAGGTTCTTATGTAAAGAACGAAAATTTGTGCTTAACTACTATTTATTAAAATTAATTGTTATATATTTTTCTTCAAGATCTACTAAATTTATTTAAGGCCTTACTTACCTCTAAATATTTACAAAACGTTCAAAGTTTTTATTATATATATATATATATATATATATATATATATATATATATATATATATATATATATATATATATATA
>JABUQX010146447.1:15000-29864 GCA_015478945.1 Trachelipus rathkii | reverse complement strand
CAGCAACAGATAAAACTGCGTAAAACAAAATTTACGAAGAACTAATTTCACGCATGTCAATAACGGTTCAGCTAACAATGACATCGTGCTTGATTGGGCATAGATATATTTCTATCTAATAAATAGTGGCAAAGTCATCAGTGCCATGTCGCAGTAATGCAGTCGCACCATTAGTTATTAATCTTGTATTTGCCATGAAATATAAAGTATTTTTATCTTACCTCTATTTAATCTGGCCAAAATAACTCATACTGTAAGGTCCTTGGGAGTCAATCACAGGTAGTTTGGCTGAACTTGTGTTATATGAATTACCTCATCAAAATGTCACTTAACAACATCCCATGATTATACTCCAGCATGCATCTTCTGCCCAGGCCATCCGTTAGACCAGTCACGTTGTGAGGCGATTTGATAGCGCCCACGCGAAAGCGTGCAGGTTGGGCTGCGATAGCCCGCGAATTAACAATATCTCATCATTTACAGCGAAACCCATAACTGGTCAAAACTTGTCACGCCAAATAAATATTTTCATTAACAGAAGAGACCGTACTGAATGCTTTACCTGAGTAATGGCGCAAAAGGGTCAGCCTCCAGGCCCAGCGCCAGGCCTACCCCTCCTTCGAAGAAATGCCTGCTACGCACCGCTGGGTCGGTGATCTCCTCCCACTCATGTCCTTTCAGGGGGCGCATCCTCCTGGGATTTCTCTTGGAAGGTTATGTGTTGCTTTGTATTACTTCCTTAGATTAATGAAAACTGTTTATTCCTAAGTTAGGTACGTATGTTAAATATTACTATGACAATGGGAAAATAACACTGATTTGTTAGAGAAATGGACATATACTCGTTAGTAAGTTATTACTAAAGCAATAACTGATCATGAGATGCGTAAATAGAAACGTGAGCCTAGATTTAATAATAAGTTTTTTGTTGCCAATGCAGTTTCGTTCAGAATTTGCAAGGTTGGTGTTCATGTTTATTCATAGTTCAAAATGAGTAGAGACGTGTGACATTTTGATGAAGATGGTGTTAATTCATAGGGCGAGATGCTGGTATCTTTGATAGATTGATCACTTTGTTAAGGGATTTTGTTAGATAATACGTCTTTCCCTGTAATACATAAGCGGTCTGCCCCTCGCACGGGCCCTTCCGCTCCACCCTCTTTCAGGGTACCCTGAGATGGGTCTTCATCTCTCTGGGATGATCTCAAAGTAGTGCTTACAGTGCTTACAGTGCTATCAAATCGCCTCTGTATGATGTACTGTTGCTTAATCTAACAGTTTTGAAATGATATTTTCTGAAAGGGGGGCGGGGTCTAAAATAGGGTAAGGATAAAAATATTTCATGTTACCTCATGAAAGCCTTAGGTGTTACAAGGAGCACATCCCCCCTGGGTTTTCTCTCGGAAGGTTATGTGTTGCTTTAGATACTCTTGATTAATGAAAACTGTTTATTCGTAAGTTAGGTACGTTATGTTAAATATTACTATGACAATGTGAAAATAACACTGATTTGAAGAGAAATGATGAGCTTTTGTAAGTTATTACTGTGTTAATGGACGATGATGTAAAAAGTGTGAAACGAGATAGATTAAGTTTTTTGTTGGTTACGTTAGGTTTACTCTAGAATTTTGCTAATGTCTATGTTTATTCATAATTCAAATGATGTTATACTAGAGACGTGTGACATTTTGATGAAGATTGTGTTAATTCATAGGGCGAGATGCTGGTATCTTTGATAGATTGATCACTTTGTTAAGGGATTTTGTTAGATAATACGTCTTTACCTGTTACATAAGGGTTCAGCCCAAAGGGCTGTGCCCCTACCGCTTACACCCTCTTCAGGGTACCCCGAGATGGGCCTTCTGCATCTCTGGGATGATCTCAAGTATGCTTACAGTGCTGCCAGTGCTATCAATAAATCGTTCTATGATGTGTACTGTTGCTTTTAATTCCAACAGTTTTGAAATGATATTTTCTGAAAGGGGGTGGGGCCTAAAATAGGAGGATAAAAATATTTCATGTTACCTCATGAAAGCTTTAGGTGTTACAAGAGCGCTTCCCCCCTGGGTTTTCTCTCTGAAGGTTATGTGTTGCTTTAGATATACTCTTGATTAATGAAAACTGTTTATTCGTAAAGTTAGGTATGTTATGTTAAATATTACTATGACAATGTGAAAATAACACTGATTTGTTAGAGAAATGATGGGTTTTTTGTAAGTTATTACTGTGTTAACTGACGATGACAAGTGTTAGAAACGTGAGCCTAGATTAAGTTTTTGTTGGTTAATGTTAGGTTTGCCCTGAATTTTGCTAATGTCCATGTTTATTCATAGTTCAAATGTTGTTATACTCAGAGTGACACTTTGATGAAGATGGTGTTAATTCATAGGTCGAGATGCTAGGGGTATCTTTTTGATAGATTGATCACTTTGTTAAGGGATTTTGTTAGATAATACGTCTTTACCTGTTAAGACAGGGTTCAGCCCCAAAGGCTCAGCCTACTGCTTGGGCACACTCTCTTTCAGGGCACCCCGAGATGGGCCTCAGCATCTCTCTGGCTGGATGATCCCTGCTAGTGCTTACAGTGCTGCTGTGGCAGTGCCATACACAAATGCCTCTATGATGTACTGCTGTTTTAATCTAACAGTTTTTGAATGATATTTTCTGAAAGTGCCAGGTCTAAAATAGGTAAGGATAAAAATATTTCATGTTACCTCATGAAAGCCTTAGGTGTTACAAGGAGCACATCCCCCTGGGTTTTCCTCGGAAGGTTAAGTGTGTTGCTTTAGATACCTAGATTAATGAAAAACTGTTTATCTGTAAGTTAGGTCGTTATGTTAAATATTATGACAATAGAAAATAATTACACTTCATTTAAAAGTTAGAGAAACATGAGTTTTTGGTAAGATATTACCAAAAGGGGGCAACGAGACGATGATGTGTTAGAAACGTGGACTTTAGATTAAGTTTTGTTGGGTAATGTTAGGTTTGCCCTAGAATTATGCTAATGTCTATGCTTATTCATGTCTAATTATGTTATACCAAAACGAGCGAGGACACTGATGAAGATGTTAATTCATAGTAAGAGATGCTAGGTATCTTTTGATATGATTGGTCACTTTGTTGAGGTATCTTGTTAGGATGACGCGGTTTGCTGCTGATGCGCAGAAAAAAACAGATCGTGGAGTATTGTATGACCTAATAGCTGGCATTTTTTACCTTTCTTGATAGGAATTTTCAGGATGTTAGCTGATTATTCATACGCAAGGTATAAAGCTTAATTTATATTTAATTCTTTGAATATGGAAGCGGTTAATGATAAGTGAATATGATGCTGTTGAATGTTGTTACAGGTCTCAATGTTGCATATAAAGAACTTATTTTTTGTGTTATGTTTAGTCGATAAAACCTTGTTATGTTTACAATTATTCGTTGGTTCAGAGGGTAGACAGGACTATCAAAGTATAAACCATAATATTAGCTGGCTAAATTAACGTTAATATAGTTAG
The DNA here is from genome assembly GCA_015478945.1 of Trachelipus rathkii. NCBI lineage: Eukaryota > Metazoa > Arthropoda > Malacostraca > Isopoda > Trachelipodidae > Trachelipus > Trachelipus rathkii. Next base: position 26,355 of record JABUQX010146447.1, on the reverse strand, counting down.
AACATGTCACAAAAAGCGTAGTTATTGAAGTCATGCACAGGCATGTGTTAGTTACTCAAAAGTTGCTGATTTAAGATGTTGAACTTTATTCAAATAAGCTGCAAGCTGGTTTGTCGTTAAAATAATTATTTCTTAGTCGGTATAGATTTTTCATGTTATAGTTATATAATATGAAAACCGTTAGTGTTAAAGAATATATATTCGCAAGTTAGTATATAAAGAACTCATTTTATGTTTAACTGTAAAAGCACTCTAAATGCTAATGTAAATCAGTTGTTAATAAAATTAACATCGATGTTATAAGCGAGATAGTCTGAAGTGTGAATAGGTTACGTTTTGTGTGTTATGTTAGGTACTTTACTGCTGTTAAGTATGGAACCCCGGTTAATGTTAGGTATTTTTTTCATATCTAGCGCGAGGTGCTGGATTACCTTGTGCAAAACACACATGGCTCCTTTTTAGTTCCGTATGCGGCGTTTAGCCATGATTAACAAAAACAATGTTACGATGTCATATATTCTTTAATAGGTATATAAAAAGATGACTCAAAACTGTTATTGTTGTTGTTGTTGTTGTCTAACGAGAATATATACCCTTTTGAGATATTCGGGTTCAGCTTGTATTTTGTTTACTTTCTTCGATTGGCTGAAAGAAAGCAACTCCTGTTACCTTTTAGAGCTGTTTATACATCCAAATTTCGTCAGTAAGACATTTTTCTTCGCTGTGCTGTATGATGACCCTCATTCAGCTCCTACGAATGTCCGCCTTACGAGGACCTTGCAGATCGAATGGCGACTGATCATCGTCAGAAATTGATTTTAAACCTCAATGCAACCATCATAGTTACCATTTACAAGACTTAGACTATGATAGGATCTGTGTTGAGGGTTGAATATAGCATACCACATCATTGTTAATGATCATATAGCTCAAATCAATATGGGCAATCTTATCACATAGTCTATTACAAGACTTAGACTATGATAGGATTCATATGAGGATTGGTATATAGAGCATCAATGACTTCATTAGCATGCATTTCGAATGATGGAAACTTAAAAAGTCAGTGGAAGAAGTTTTCATCAATATGAAGTAAAGGTTATTGATAAAACTTCTTCCATGGACTTTTTAAGTTTCTCTACAGAGATATGCATTAAATGGATTAGTGCTGTAGGTTGTATGTGAATCTTTAATGTTATCAGTTTATTCTTGCTTAAGATGGACCTGGTTTTGTACATTATATTCTTAGTTCGGTTATGTGTTATGTTGACTTTATTAATATGAAATCCTTTGTTAAGTGTTAGAGAGTATTTCATTCACATAATTACATTATTGGTTATGGTAAATTACATATTACTATTAATAAATTAACATTGTTATGTTAGAGACATGCTTGACAAAGTGTGAATAAATTACGTTTTTGTATGAAAGTTATGTTAGCTACTTTTTACTGGTGTTAAGTGTGGTCCTTTGTTAGCTGTTAGCATCATTTATTCTGTTAAGATGGGCTACTGTTGTGGGTTATAGTCTAGTTCTTTCAGATGATGGGCAAGCTTTATTACTGAGAAAACTTTGTTACGTCAGCATATATATATTGGTTGATGCTTGTATAAAGAACTTGATTTTATGTTATGTTTATTCAAAATGATACTCGAAATGTGACCTTAATCAATAGATCAATAGATCGCTGCTAGATTGTCAGGAGGGAGGTTGGATGCTGGTTGATGGTGGTTTGATTTATGATTTACTGCTTTAGGGTATGTAAAAACGTAAATTTGTGTTATAAACATAAAAAGTGTAAGAAATTTTATTTATTATTTATTGTTTATTTATTTTTTATTTCTTTGATGGTTCTGAAACCATTTTTTTCGAAATCTACAGACTCGCTAAGGCCGCCTTCAACATTGCATCATTATTAAATTAATATTTAATAATCCATACACCCGTGCACCGGAGCCAGCACCGGTGCATCTGTCAACTCCTACGCCTCTCAGAGTCAGACTCCTTCTTCATTCTCTCCCTCCTTATTCTTCCTTCATCCTTCTTCTTGGCCCCTCCTTCTGACCCTCTGTTTTGCAACTGGCACTCTGTGCTCTTTTTCAGTCGAGACCCCCCTAATGGGTGCAGACACCTACATGAATTTGCTAACCATCATATTCGAACTCTATGACCTCGATAACCCTTATAAGACACCAATAATGTTGTTATACGACTGTTTATTAACCCGGCACCGCAGCGGCTCCAGCACCGGTGCCGGAGCTTCAACTCTTGAATCCTTTCCCATTCTTTAATATTTTTATTTCCTTCTCCTTCTTAATCGTTGTTGATTCATCCTTTCTTCTTCTTCCTGATCCTTCCCCTCTGTTTTGCATTCCATTTTATTCTTCTTCTTTTTTTTTCAAATCATTTTCTATTTCGTTGTACAGGCGCCGCGTGGTCCGAAACTGCTGCTGGCACACTCTCTTAATCCTGACTCTGATGACTCCTTCAACCTTTCTCCAAGTTTCAATCTTCTACGATCATTTTACTTTACTAGCAGCGTCCCCTTCATGGTAGGAGAATCCATCCTGCCTCCAATGAGATTACGTCATCATATAGCTCACATCCAAATTAGCCCAATACGTTGCTTCCTAAATTATATATTTGGTGATCACTAATTGACCTTGACGCTAAGTAAAACATCCCTAGGTACCCGTCATCAAAACTCGCGTGACTAGTTTATCACCTAAATAGAACATACCAAGTTTGAAAAAGCCACATGTTAATTTCTAAATCCATAAAGATATATATATATCGACTCAGAACCGATGCGAAGAAGAAACCTCGTATGGAACTTTGGTATCCCCAGCGTGAAAACGATCCCTTACAGGGATCGTTTTTCGACTCGATTCGATGGAATCTTCGACGGCCACAATAATGTGTATGTGTATGCGCACGCGCGCAAAGCTTCCAGGTTCAATGGTCGGCAGACCTTCGGTCTGTTTGACCTCCAGGTGATCGGTCGCCCAAACGATTGTTAGGCCTAAACTCATCCGCTCAGATCAAGCAACAAGGGCGTAAGCCAGATCGCCGTAGCCACCCTCGGGGGTGACCACCCTCTATATACATCCTAGAGACTTGAAATTTACACGGATTCGAGCTTTATCCCATATATAGATTATATTCAAAGTTTCAGACCTATAACTCTATTCCTTCATATCAAAAAGATGGTCACGGTCAAAGTGTTCCATTACTATTGTTCTTTTTGCAGAGTTATGAGGGCATGTTATATATAAGGTGTTAGACAAGATATATATATATGATAGCATATATATATATTAGAAAGAGAAAATTATGTATTTATAAATGTATATATGTTATATATATATATATATATATATATATATATATATATATATATATATATATATATATATATATATATATATATGATTTATATATGATATATATATATATATATATATATATATATATATATACATATATTATAAAACAAAATTATTATTGTTATTATATATATATATATATATATATATATATATAACTATTATATATATATAGATATGATATATGAGTATATATATATATATATATATATATATATATTATAATGTTTCCAATCATCTATGTTAATTCGTATCTAATGATATAGAATAAATACACTGAAAAGCTAGCAATACTGGTATTGCTTTATTAAAAAAAACTCATAATGAATATTTGTTTTTTATAAACACAATTTATGCCTAACATACAAGTTACTGTTCTAAATTGGAAATTTTTAAACTATTTCCAAAAATAAAAGAGAAAGCCAATTAGCCAATAATAAGGGAGGAAAATTTTTGTCATTTGTCAGATCCTATGAGGGCCTTTGACATTTATCAATATTCCAAAAAAAACCAATAGAATTCATGTAGTATTATCTACAATGGAATCAAAACACGTAGAAGTTGGTAAGAAGTGAGGGCTCGCCATCAATTTACAAGTTATCTCATGCTAAACCATAATATCACGATTCAATACTGTCGGAAAGTTCGCCAGTATTTTACTACTTCTGTGCAGAAGCGCCGTCCTCCTAGGTTGTTTCACCTGGCAGCAACCGAAGCCACAAAGCTTCTAAAACTTAGCGGTGGTTTACAGATGCAGCTAAATGTCAAACAGCACAAAATTAATTCCAAGACGTTTACGTGGAAAATTATAGAACCCCGTTGATACTGCCAGTGATTTGCTCGAACAAAAGCCCCCAACCATATACGATACTGACGCAACTGAGTGCGACGATTTTCAGCGCAACACTCCATTTTTACTGAGCCATTTGACAACATCACTAAAACAAGTATTAAACGTGAAGTAACAGTTGCCCAAGTGATCCCTTCCATTTTAGCAATAAATCTATTTTTAAATAAGGCAATTAAAAAGCAAAAGCTTCAGTGGAATAATTACACTCGTTGAAGAGCTTAAGAATCAGTAGAAAAAAAGACTATCTAAGTTTCTATGTGATAAATCTTTGGGTGTAGCTACTTCTTCTTAGACTGCGACCTTCATTAATTCTTTTCAACATGAATCCAGATAAATCAGCAAAATAGTGGTCGTTGAGGCATGGAGAAAGAAATGCATGGGAAATTTTAGCCCTGAATTTTCTAAGCTGACACTGAAGATCACTGCAGTGGAAAGTAGCTGAAGGTTCCACACTAATGACATTGCAGTTTAAAGAATTGTGGCACCAAACTAAAGAAAAAGAAAGGAGAGTGGAAAGAAAAGTCCTATTCTTCTTGATTATGTTATTATTGCACAGGGGGCAGCAAAAAGCTGCTACCTGGAAACATCAAGAAATAAACAAATATATAAGTTTGCTTACTTTGACTAGTGAAGACAATGATATCTCTTCAATTCTGGTGGAATCAATTTTGGAACAGTTTCATGAACTGAAAAACTACAGTTATCAAAAGCTAATGTTGTCATTTTAACCTTAGATTATTCAAATGAAGTTTAGTTTAATATCTTTAACTACGAAACTTTTCAATTTTCATTTAATTATTTTTAAAATGTGAATTTTGCTATAGGCAAGAAATAGTTATTTACTTACCTTATTACTTTACAACAATGCTACTAAAATTCTCGAATGGTTTCAATTGACATGACGTTGATTCCAAAATGTAACGGCTCCATACATCACAATTCACCAGTAGATATTTGTAACACAAATTTGTAAAAATTTGGCGTATTTTTACCTTTCAAGAGGTCTCATCAAGATATAGAGTGTATATGAGGTATATATATATATATATACATATATATATATATATATATATATAGTTATATATATATATATATATATATATATATATATATATATATAAATATATATATATATATATATGTTACAGAGCATATATATATATATATATGAAAATATATATATATATATATATATATATATATATGCTAATATACATATATATATATATATAAGTATGCTATATGTATATGCTATAATATACATACAAGTAAGGGAGAGAAACAAATGCAAAACATATTAGATTACACATGTCTTGATATATACATGCAAAACATCATATAATACAACTATGAATGAAGAGTAATATGGGACAACAATGAATGTAATAGAAGTAAGTTTAGTTAATGTAAACATACCTACGATGGTAGTAACTTTTTCTTCGTAGACGATCTACTGTGCATAGCGCGCCTCTGAACACTCCCCTCATCAAGTTCAACAATAATTTGGTCATCATATTGATGATCCTGTTCCTATTCCAAAACGTCCTTTCGTAACTTTAGACCCTTGATGGCAGCAGTTTCACCCTGCTCACACCTACACCTACAGGAAGGTCCTGAAATTTTCTTCTTAGGCAGAACTAAAAGAGTGCAACTGAGTACTACCTCCACAATCCATGAGAAATGACAACCGTTCATGTAAAACTGCACTAATGTTGAGTGGCTCCCTTTACTCTGTTCCCATGCAGAAACTTGTATATACATCTGAAAAAGACTTTAATGCTTTTACCTCCCAACGATAAATACTAAGCTGGTATAGCAAAAGTGGTTAATCATGTGAGGATTGTCCGTAATTTAAAATACCAAACATCCCAGCTTTTTTCTTCTCGTCACCTGCAATCAGTGAAATGCCCAAAGATGCTAAGAGAAAGTGGAAGAGACCACCATCATGGTCCAGGCCTGCTAAATTGCTTCCATCAAAAACCAGGTCTTATGTGTAGTTTAGGTAAGATGATGTTTTCTCTGTACAAGTGGTTCACGTACGATGTTCCCGTCACCTGGCATCAGCGCTTCCTCGGTGGCCATGGTCCAGTGACTTTGCCGCCCGGGTTGTCCCAGAATAGCAAGCACATGAAGCAGGTGGATATTTGGTAAACCCATTAATAATCATGGAGCAAAATGTTTACCATTTTAAGGTTGACGGCTTTCACTATCCATGTGTCTTATATTATTGTAGTCTCTCAAAAGTCTTTCTCTTGATTTTTGCATACTTCCTCTCTCATCCGTCTCATGAGTAACTACTGGAACCGAAGATACCTGTTGCCGTTGTGTAACAACAACACACACTTTAAACTGCTCTTGGCATGAAAGTGTCAATAAACAGTCGCCATTCACCTGCATCGTATGCTGAGAGTCTAGAGAGTAGTAGGCCTGCAACTTCACTGCACAAGAACAAGGTTACCATCTGATTGAAAGCATTCTCCAGTGCAGCTCTGCTTCTCGTGCCATAGCTGATAAATGTTACTCTTAAAAGCCGGGAGATGGTCCAGCAGCTGCATATTCTACGCAACCTCGAAGCCAACAGCTCACGACAACTTCGGCAAATACAACTCACATGGGCATCTGCCCCAGTTCCACCCTGGGTGAACAATGACGGGCCATCCGACTGTACTTCTCAGATGGATGATAGACATCATCAGGGCCGCTTGGTGATCACCCATACATGTAGATGTACTAAAGTTACCACATGCTTCCTGAATATCGACCGCAGTAAACTTGCTACTGTAGATATATGTGGAAGGTAACGTCTATACAGCCTACATAGTGCGCACAAATGAATTTTGTCATTCCTAGGAATATGCAAAAATAGGGATCCCTTGGTTAAAAATGGTGGATGTGATATTGCAGTAAATCAAGAATATATATGGGAATCAAAGTACCTCCGAATACTATATATCTGTGTTGGCTAAAGTCCATCCAAGAAAGTACACCTCTTTTTGTTGACCAGTGTAAGTTTTAGGATTTCCAAATGGATGACTCGAACTTAGAAAGAATCTTATTCATCAGAATAGCGAAGTGATTTTCCGCCGAAGTGATTATCCAGCCGAATATTAGGGCATTCTGGCGAAAAAAAAACGAAAACTCGATTTTGTTTTATAAGTAATGGACAATCTGTAATAGTTTTGTCGACTTTTGTTACAGTTTACAGGTAAGTTATAGTATATATATATATATATATATATATATAGCATATATATATATATATATATATATATATATATATATATATATATATATATATATATATATATATATAGCATATATAGTTAAAGAGAAAGTTAGTTATATATGCTATATAGTATGCAGTATAGAAGATATATATAAATGCACATATATATATATACATCTTTCATTAGATGTGATAGCAAAATGTTTTAAAAGACACAAGTGTTATTAGTACGCACTTCATTTCTATCTGATAATGTGTTTGAATTATTTAAATATTATTAATTTACCATCCTAGATGTTACAGCAGGGGCAGACCACCCTTTGGCCACCATACGTCAAATTTTTTTCGCAGACGTGAGTTCAGATTCGGCTATATATATATATGCAGCAGAGGTGGCAGGTATATAGTATAAGTAGGTATAGAAAGTATATATATATATATAGTATAGAGTATAGCAGCATATATATATATATATATATATGAATATATATTTATTAATTATATTATTAGAATTTTTTATTTAAAAAAATAATACGGAAATCTCTAATATGTCACATGAAAAATAAAAAGCTAAATACCAAGAAATATGCAAAAACGACTGCCTCACTGTCGTTGATAAACACAAATTTCAACTGCCATATCGCCAGCTGACGATGTTTTATTTACAAGGTAATTTAAAACTATGCTTCAAATATGGCTTGCCTGGGAAATATATTAAATATGAGAGTCAGACGTTATAAAAAAAAAATGTATACATTGCTAAAGAATGTTGATACTTTATATCTTTGCCATTTAACAAATTGGAATAAACACAATTTTTAGTTTTCATAAAATAAATTGTAAGAAATAGGCTGACGTAGCCCAGTTAAAATATAAAATTCTAAAGTAGCCGCCCGTAGCAATGTGCCACTCATAATCATCCATCGCGCCACGTTCGTTATTACGCCATATTGTCGTCCTGCTATGTTACAAGCATAGCAATAGAATATGTTATTTCTTTGCGCCAAATCATCTTGCAATGCTAGAGTAAGTATTGAATTGTAAAATCTCACGCTTCTGAGCTGATATAATAATTTTTTCACAGATATTGCAGGATCTACCGAATGGTCCCGAAGAGTTGGGAATTTAAGAGTTCTCCTGCGTGAGTAGCCCAAACAGTTTCTGCCAGTTTCTGCTTTATACACACATCCTTCTGAGTCTGTACGTGCCGTGACAAATCACCCTTGCATACGCTGTTGCCAAATATATACAGTTCTGTTTGCCAGATCACCATTGCAGGCGCTGTAGTCATATTGATTCAGTTTATTTAATTATTAATATATATATATATATAGAGTATATATATATATATATATATATATATATATATATATATATATATATATATATATATATATATATATATATATATATATAGAAGATTATATATTTTTATATATATATATATATATATATATATATATATATATATAAGTAATGAAAGGTATTGCATCATGCTACGAAAGCAGATACAGCGTAAAATTATTTTCATGCTTTGGAGATTAAATTGGTATAAGCCTAAAAGTGCTAGAAATTACTATTGCGCAATGTTTTGAAATACATATTAAAAGTCTCTTCGTAAAATATGTGTTAAAGTGAAACATTGTTTAAATGTTTGTTAGTATATTCTATGCTAATAATAATAATAATAATAATAATAATAATAATAATAATAATAATAATAATAATAATAATAATAGAATAATAATAATAATAATGATAATAATACTGAATAATAATACACAATAATAATAATAATACACACACACACACAATAATAATAATAATAATAATAATAATAATAATAATAATAATAATAATAATAATAATAATAATAATAATAATAATAATAATAATAATAATAATAATAATAATAATAATAATAAATTCTTTGTTCAATGATATTGTTTTATGTTAAATTTATTTACAGTTTAAAAACTTTGAAATATTTTTAGTTAATGTTGAATGAATAATTAATTGATATTTTTGTTGTTAACATTAAAAGAATAAAAAAGATTTAGTAATAAAATGTTTTTAATAATTTTATGCAATGTTCTTACAAAAACATATTTTTATGCTACGTTGTACAAATAATTAAATTCAATTAGGACTTTAATCACTTAATCATGACTTTAATCGCTTAATCATGATCATAGTTCAGGAGATGCTTGATTAGAGTTTGATATATTAATATATTGATTAATTGATATTTTTAATTTAAAACGAATGAAAATTTAGTAAAAACAGAATGTTTTTAATAAATTATATGTTATGCTCTTGCAAAGAACTTATTTTGCTATGTTAATACTTAGTAGATAGCAAAAATTGGACGTAAAGCAGTAAGCCAATAGAGCAAAACATTGAATGGTATGTAGTACAGCAAATGTTAAATGCTTGCGCTAATGCTGTACTGCTTTATTGCTTTAGGGTCAATAAAGTACATATTTTTAATAACATTTCTTAAAATTTTATTAAAAACAAAATATTTTGTAAACTTTTAAAAAAAAAAAAAAATTATAAATAAAACGTTTTAAAATAAAAGTAAAACTATAAATATAAAATAATATTTTAAAAATAAAAAAAAAACATTAAACAAAAAAATGTATGTATAAACTTAACAAATGAAGTATAAAAATAATAAAAACATTAAACAAAAAAAATATAAAGAAAAATAATGAAAAACGTGAAAGAAAATACTAAAGGAAACGAAATGTTAATATTAAATATATGAAAAATATAAATGTCATAGTATGTGTGTCTGTGCGGTTGTGTGTGTGTGTGTGTGTGTGTGTGTGTGTATGTGTGTGTGCGCGCGCTCAGATGAGCATGAGCTACTTATAAAAATGAAAACATTACCATGTGACGATTGTGCAGATATACCTAGAGAAGTTAAGAATAAATAACTTGGTTTAAGACAATATGTCTAGAGAGAGAGAGAGAGAGAGAGAGAGAGAGAGAGAGAGAGAGAGAGAGAGAGAGAGAGAGAGAGAGAGAGAGAGAGAGAATAGAGAGACATTTAAATCTCTGCTTAATCTTGCCTGATTGGGTTGCTACATGGCTTTCTGTAAGGATGTACAGCCTGATCTGATGATCTTCCTTCCTCTCTCTGCTGCTCTTTCGTATTTCGGTGAGTCTTTTACTGTGTCGCCAGACATATCAAATGCTTTTGAGAAACTCAAGCACAAAGCTTTACACTGGCCCTCCATCTGCTCATGGTTTATAAATTTGCAGATAAACCACTCACTATTCTTTGAAACTATCCATAGTGGTGCTCCTCAGAATTCTGTTTTCTCCTAACTCTATTTTACATCAATAATCTATCTGTTACTGTGTCTCCTATCCACTCTAAGACTGATAACTCCAACACTCTTCATTTTTTCTTCATTTACTTCTCCCTCTAATTTGAAAAACGATTCATTCAACACAAAATAAACAATGCCAGAAACGTAGCCTTGAAGCAACAAATCTCTGACCTTTCTCGTACCTATAGTTGTGTTAAAGAAAACATGGTTGTTTTTTCAATACCAGTAACTCGATTTTTCTACTTTCTGCTCTGACACATAATCTTCCATACAACTATAATATCTTCTTTGAAAACACAACTCTAATCGTCTAATATTCTTAATATTTTTGATATGTTCGCTTCTCGTCATCTTTCTTAGAAGGATATACGTTCGTTCTAACAAGTTTCCAGGAAATTGGGTGTTCCAAGGCTTCTTTGGAACTTTTCATCACTCCAGTTACTAGCTCTGCATTGCGGCTCTGCTCGTCCTTGTATAGAGTATGCACATATTTGGAGTGATTCCAAACATATAGCTCCCCTTAATTTAGGGCTTGTCGACTCCTTAACTCTA
>JABUQX010146447.1:2500-7500 GCA_015478945.1 Trachelipus rathkii | reverse complement strand
TGCAAACGCCTCCTAATTTAGACTTTATGGCCTTTCTTTTAAACATTTTTTTCCTATTTTTATGAAAAAGGTTTTGTGATCATTTGACAAATACGGACCCCAGAAATTTTTTTTAAAAATTTCATTTACCTAAAAGAATGGAGTTCTTTAATTGAGACTTCGGAGAATGAAAAAACAAACCTGACCTAACCATAAAGAGAACTAACAATGAATAACCCGAATTAAATTTGGCCACCATTATTATTATTATTATTATTATTATTATTATTATTATTATTATTATTATTATTATTATTATTATTATTATTATTATTATTTTTATTATTATTATTATTATTATTATTATTATTATTATTATTATTATTATTATTATTATTATTATTATTATTATTATTATTATTATTATTATTATTATTATTATTATTATTATTATTATTATTATTATTATTATTATTATTATTATTGTCTCATTTATTTGTGTGATGGCCATCATATTATTTCGACCCTTGCTTTAAGAGTTTGTCGGACGGTGAATGAATGGCTCTTTTAACGGTGCCTCCAAAGAGTAACGGTTCCCCTTCCTTTAGAGATGGGCTCGTAAAAGTTAAGAATTTCGCGGAAAACTTAAAAATGTTCATTTTAATTATACTTTATTTTCACTGTCATGACTCATGGGTTATGTATTGAGAGAGAGAGAGAGAGAGAGAGAGAGAGAGAGAGAGAGAGAGAGAGAGAGAGAGAGAGAGAGAGAGAGAGAGAGAGAGAGAGAGAGAGAGAGAGAGAGAGAGAGAGACAGAGAGAGTGAGTGAGAGAGAGAGAGACTGTGTGTGTGTGTGAGAGAGAGAGAGAGAGAGAGAGAGAGAGAGAGAGAGAGAGAGAGAGAGAGAGAGAGAGAGAGAGAGAGAGAGGCTGTGTGAGTGAGAGAGAGAGAGAGAGTGTGAGTGAGTGAGAGAGAGAGAGACTGTGTGTGTGTGAGAGAGAGTGAGAGAGAGAGAGAGAGAGAGAGAGAGAGAGAGAGAGAGAGAGAGAGAGAGAGAATTCGGAAAGAAGAAATCTAAGAATCAAAAAATATGTTTATTTTCCCTATATTTTTATAAAATTATCTCCTTTATATATTTTTCTTCTACTTTAAAGAGTTGTTTAATTCTCCCCAAAGATTTACTTGTTATTTGAAGCAAAAGAAACTTCAGGAGTTTAATTAACATATCAAAGAAATGTCTTCCATAGATAGCTGAATAACGGCTCAGTTTTCGCGCGGAAAAAAAGAAATCAACAAAAGAATAACGACGCATTTTCGCGCGTAAAATCAACAAAAGATTTTGCGCGGGCTTTTTCCCATAAGTTTTGGAGAAGCACAAAAGCTTTTTCATAAACTCAAAAGTACTTTTTTATTTTTTGATGTTTGTATGTTAATTTATTATCTAGCTCTTTTATATTTATTTTCTTTTTGTATTAAAAACTATTTTGCTGCATTTTTCGAATTTATTTTACTTATATTTGTAGGATTATTTGCCTCATTTAACATCAAATCCGAAAGCTATTTACATATATATATATATATATATATATATATATATATATATATATTTATATTGTATAGTTATATATACATAAATATATATATATATATATATATATATATATATATATATATATATATATATATATATATATATATATATATATATATATATATATATATATATATATATATATATATATGGCTAAGGTTACCACAAAGGAAGGAAAAAGTATAGGTTTATTGCAAAACTTTATTTAGAACAAAAGTTTCCTATATATAAGTAGAACGTGAAAAGCAATGTATTTAAAAAAAAAAAAAAAAAAGTATACAGTATATATTACTTCTATAAATATATACCAATATTTGATAAATTTCAAAAAAAATTTACGAGACTAAAAAAAAAAAAAAAAAATGTTTTCTTTCCAATATCAAAAATGAGACAAAAAAAAAAAATTCAAAGTTAAAGAAATTCCTGGAAATTATTTGGTACTTTTTTTTTGTACCATTTTGTTGCCAGAACAGAGAGAAAATCTGTTTTCCTTAGGTAACCAAATCATATATATATATATACATATATATATATATATATATATATATATATATATATATATATATATATATTATTATTATATATATATATTATTATTATTACATATATATATATTATTATACATATATAAATAGATATATATATATATATATATTATTATATATATTATATATATATATTATTTATATATATATATATATATATATATATATATATATATATATATATATATATATTATATAAAGAATATATATATATATATATATATATATATATATATATAAATATATATATATATATATATATATATATTATATATATATAATTTCTTTACACGGTCATATGGGGCTCGCGCCGACGGGGAACAGAGGGGGGGGACGTTTTCCATACCCGTACCCCGTAGGGGAGGGGCGGAGGAACCCCCGCGACACCCAAATACCAAAGAGCGGGGGTTCCGGAGACCCTCCCCGGAGGGGGGGAAATAGTCCTACCCTGTCTTTCCCCGGAGGCCGAGAGAACCCGACTCCTGCCATCGGTGCGGTATACCCTTCAGGTTCTATTATTATAAAAATAAATAAATATAATATATATATATATATATATATATATATATATATATATATATATATATATATATATATATATATATATATATATATATATATATATATATATTATATATATATATATATATATATATATATATATATGCAATCTTTCAAGTGACGTCACAAGAATTCTAACAGAAATAATATTTCGCAATTTTGTAATTTTTTATAATTATATTTCACCAGTTCATTAGAAAATAACATAATTAATATATTTCGAAGATAAAATAGTGGTTCGAAAACTTAAAAACATTAAAAAAACATTTTTTAACGATTTCATGTGACGTCACAAACTTATAAAAATAAAAACTCAGGAGTCCTAAGAACAAAACTAGCAACCTTACGGAAGGAAGAAAAATTCAAAATTCCAGATTTCTATATGAAATTTCTTCCGTTTGAAAGAATATTGACAAATCAAATGGGAAAGTGGAGAACTTTTTCCGTTTAGAAGAATTCTTGCCAAATCAAAAACGCCAAAAAATAATAAAAAATATACTAAAGTATACAAAAAAAAAAAAATTCGTTTTCTTCTCGCAAACCATTAGAAAGTGTTGCAAGATCTAAAAGGTACCAAAAAAGAACCGGGACAAGCATGCGTCTCTAAAAGTTAATTATATAAAAAAAATTTAAAAAAAATTTTTCCATTTTTTTTTCAATACATTCTATATAGGTTCAATATAAAGATTGAAAATTTTATTCTAAATAAACTTCTTTCAAAAGTCTATAGTAATAGTAATAGTAATAATAGTAATAGTAATAATAATAATAATAATAATAATAATAATAATAATAATAATAATAATAATAATAATAATAATAATAATAATAATAATAATAATAATAATAATATTAATAATATAATAATAATAGTAATAATAATAATCAATAATAATAATAATAATAATAATAATAATAATAATAATAATAATAATAATAATAATATAATAATAATAATAATAATAATAATAATAATAATAATAATAATATAATAATAATAATAATAATAATAATAATAATAATAATAATAATAATAATAATAATAATAATAATAATAATAATAATAATAATAATAATAATAATAATAATAATAAAAATAATAATAATAATAACAATAATATAATAATAATAGTAATAATTAATAATAATAAAAATAATAATAATAATAATAATAATAATAATAATAATAATAATAATAATAATAATAATAATATAATTAATAATAATAATAATAATAATACACACACACACACAATAATAATAATAATAATAATAATTAATAATTAATAATAATAATAATAAAAATAATAATAATAATAATAATAATAATAATAATAATAATAATAATAATAATAATAATAATAATAATAATAATAATAATAATAATAATAATAATAATAATAATAATAATAATAATAATAATAATAACAATAATATAATAATAATAGTAATAATTAATAATAATAAAATAATAATAATAATAATAATAATAATAATAATAATAATAATAATAATAATAATAATAATAATAATAATAATAATAATAATAATAATAATAATAATAATAATAATAATAATAATAATAATAATAATAATAATAAATTCTTTGTTCAAAGAAATGGTTTTATGTTAAATTTATTAATAGATTTTTAAAACTTTGAAATATTTTTAGTTAACATTGAAATTGACATTTTTGTGGTTAAATTAAAAGAATAAAAAAGATTTAGTAAACATAAAATGTTTTTAAGAATTTTATGCAATGTTCTTACAAAAGACATATTTTTATGTTACGATGTACAAATAATTAAGTTTAATTAGGACTTTACACACTTAATCATGACTTTAATCGCTTAATCAATGGATCACAGATGATAGAGGAGGTGCTTGATTAGAGTTTGATATATTGATCTATTGATTAATTGATATTTTTAATTAAAAACAAATGAAAATTTAGTAAAAAACATAAAATGCTGTTAATAAATTATATGTTATGCTTGTGCAAAGAACTTTTTTTGTTATGTTAATACTTAGTACATGGCAAAAGTAGGACGTAAAGCAGTAAGTCAATAGAGCAAGACATTGAATGGTATGGGGTATAGCAAGGGTTAAATGCTTGCGCTACTGCTTTACTGCTTTACTGCTTGAGAGTCAATAAAGTACATGTTTTTAATAAAATTTCTTAAAATTTTCTTAAAAACAAAACATTTCATAAACCTTTTAACAAAATAAATAAAATTTTATAAATAAAACGTTTTAAAATAAAAATAAATCTATAAATGTAGAATAATATTTAAAAAAAAAAACATTAAACAAAATAATGTAA
>JABUQX010146446.1:7500-12335 GCA_015478945.1 Trachelipus rathkii | reverse complement strand
ATATATATATATATATATATATATATATATATATGGAAAACTTCGCAAATTGAACATTGCATAAAGCATTCCTTAGATTTTATTCCACATTTTTTTAAAAAGTACTTTGAATTCATCAAATTTCAAAAAATTTTAATCTAATAAGAAAAATATCCGAGCACACAAATTTCGACCTAACATTTTTCCTCATAATTATAAATTTGCTAACTGAATGCATCATCAATATATAAAATAATAATAAATACAATAATAAAAAAGAAAACCCACTGCAATATTTCTCGAAATCCATTCAGCCATCTGATAAGCCTTCCTTAACATCAATCTCTGCCAATTTGATATCCTTTGGGATTTACTTATTCTGAGCAACGATCTATCAATTCTCGAAGTCAATATTAAAAAATGAGCTTTTGGGAATGGGTTTGACCTTTTCTTTTAGCCTGAGATGCTTTTGACAAGAAAGAACAACTGAAAATAATTTATTACTGTCAGATCTATATTCCACCTTTGGTTTATTTTTTTTGTTCCCAATACCCTCAAGATCTAACCACCAACTCACACACACGTACAAATACACATACACATACATACACACATACACACACACCTACATACATACTCTCTCTCACACACAAACATATATACACATATACAGTATATATATATATATATATAAGAAAGAGCACAACATATCATATATATATATATATATATATATATATATATATATATATATATATATATATATATATATATATATATATATATATATATATATATAGTAAGGAGAGCTACTTCGACCGGTACCAAACGTTCAGTTTGGACAAACATTATTTATTTTTTTTATCACTTTCTATATTTTCCAGTGGCTTCTAGCATTTTGAGTGTACTCAAGCACGTATGCATGCACATACAAAAATTATTTTTAGTATAGTGATATGTTTACTACAATGGAGGACTTCGTACTACTATAACTATATATACTTTCATTCAAGCTGTATTTTCCTTTCTGATTCATGCCTCCTTCAAAATCTCACTAGCGAAATCAACATCAAGCTTCATACATGCCTACCGAACTTTCTCATTCAGTCGTTGATTCGCCTTCAATGGAGACCACTTCATCTACTGAGCAACAGGACCAAAAGTTTTCATCAGCATTTAATGGCTCCCCTTTTAAGACGAGGGGTATTATGTAGCGATCAAATATTAATTTTTGTTTCTAAAATACTCCCAAGACACGAACTACAGCGACATTATATATATATATATATATATATATATAATACTATAGCAATATATATATATATATATAAATTATATCCATATTTATTTATATACATTATACTATATATATATATATATATATATATATATATATATATATATATATATATATATATATATATATATATATGTATATATATATAAGTATATATATATATATATATATATATATATATATATATATATATATATATATATATATAGATATATATATAAATATATATATATATATATATATATATATATATATATATTAAAAACTTATTAAACTTATAATTTCCAACGAAGTGTTATATATATTGTTATGCCATGTTTAATTAAAAGAACAAAATAAATCCCATAAAACAAGTCATTTAACCTTAAGACCAATTAATAAAACAAGAAGATGCTAGAATCAAGAAAAAAGCCGAGATGAAAAGAAGATAAAGAAAATCGAAACAGGAGAATACGGAGAAGAACTACATCAACAACCTTTGAAGTGGAAGAACAATACAAAAGATAACAAACAACAACTTCTCCACTTCAAATATATATATATAGTATATATATATATATATATATATATATATATATATATATATATATATATATATATATATAGCATATATATATATATATATATATATATATATATATATATATATTCAATAAAGCTTTCATGGATAATGCTTTCACTAATACTACTACCACCGCAAGTACTTCAAATATGTTGAATATAATAAACATTTGTCACTTTAGTGCAAATACATGTGCTCAAACATTATGAGTGTATTGTTATATCTATATATATATAGTGAGTATATATATATATATATATATATATATATATATATATATATATATATATATATATATATATATATATATATATATATATATATATATATATATATATATATATATATATATATATTTTGTATATTTTTTGTTAACACCTCTTTTGAGGGCTCTCGGTGCTACACCGTCCCCAAACCTTGGGTTAAGGCATAGCACCGCACACTCAACTCCCCAAGACTAGCCTTATTATTCCTAGGCTTCCTCTAATTGCTTCTATAGCTATCTCCTCGGTTCCAATTTTAGCAGGGATCTTTTGTAGATAGGTCACTAGAGAGGTTTTTACTGCTCCAAGGGACCCCACTACCACTGGCACTACCTCCACCTCCTCCATCTCCCACATCCTTCTGATGGCATATCGTAATCTTTGATATTTAATTTCTTTCTCTCTTTCGTAGAGGGCTACATTTTCATCGTATGGGACTCCTACCTCTATTAGTTGACATGTTCTTGTTGTTTTATTAACTAATACAATATCCGGTCTATTACTTTGTACAAATATGTCGGTGGGTATGCCAAAATCATATAGAATTTGGATATGGTCATTATCTACTATTGCTGGAGGTTTGTAATTCCAATGATTATTAGGAGTATCAATATTATATAGTTTGCATAGTCTGTAGTGAATGAGCCTGCATATGGTATTATGTCTTTCCGTATATAGTCCCATACGTATCAGAGTCTTACATCCGGATAATATGTGGGGCACAGTCTCTGAGGATTCCCCACACATCCTACATCTATCAGAGCAATCGACTCCTTCGATATGCTTTTTGAACCAATTGGTTCTTAAGCACCAATCCTGAGCTGTAATCAGCGTTCTCTCATCATTTATTTTTAAAAATCCCCTCGCAACTGTTTCTATCGATTTTTCCTTATTGATAAAGGCCTTGTTCAATACTTCTTTTTTAAAGTGTTGGGCGTGTCTATGTTCTTCCCATTCTGCATTATCGGCTTTCTTTCTTGCTGTTTTATAAGATTCCTTTAAGATTTTAGTTCTTTCTTTGAGGTTTTTCTCATTCCAACCATTCTGTGTTCTGATATCGATGTTAAATTCACGGAGGTAGTCATTTGCCTTTTTTGTTATTGAAGTTGTTCCAGCCTTGCAATCTTCATGTTCTTTTAACCAACCAATGAATTTGGTTCCTTTTCCTTCTATATATTCTGCTAATCCTACTATTTCATTTTTGTGGGTTCTATCTATATGTGGCATTCCCATACCTCCTTCATCTCTCGGGATGTATATACGGGCTGTGCACTGGTTTTTGTAGATTATTTTGTGTGCATGGAGGAGTTTCCTTGTTGTTGTGTCTAGAGTATTTATTTCATGCTGGTACCAGTCTATAATTCCAAAACTATATCTCATTACTGGCATTGCCAATACCTTAATTGCCTCTATTTTGTTTTTTGGTTTTAATTCAGTTTTTAATATTTTCTTCACTCTTGAGATGTATTCCTTTTTAATTCTCTCTTTCATAATTGTGTTTTCAATCCTGTCTGACTCCTCTACTCCAAGGTATTTGTAAGTTCCTTCCTGTTCCAGTTCTTTGATTTCCATGTTATTAACTATGATGTTTTCAGCATGTATCTTTCTACCTTTGTTCATAACTATGAACGCACACTTTTCCAATCCAAAATCCATTCTAATATCCGATGAAAAATCACTGACCACCTTTATCTGTCTCTCTGCCTCTCCTCTATTTGGCGCATACAACTTTAAATCGTCCATGTAGAAGAGATGAGAGATTCTCTTTTCTTTCTTCTCGGTTCTTTTATTTATTCTGTACCCATTCTCTAAGTTGTTGATCAGGTTACTTAAGGGGTTGAGGGCTAATACAAATAACAGGGGGGACATGGAGTCTCCTTGAAAAATCCCTCTTTTCACTTTTACATTTTTTATTTTCATAATTCCTTTCTCGTGTGGTAGCTTTAAATTAATTTTCCACATTTCCATTACCCTTTCCATGAATCTTTTTCTTTTTTCATCAACTTTGTATATATATATATATATTATATAAGAGATGTGCATTTTTATATATATATATATATATATAAGAAGAGTATATATATATATATATATATATATATATATATATAGTATATATATATTTATATATATATATATATTTATATATATATATATATATATATATATATATATATATATATATATATATATATATATATATATATATATATATATATATATATATATATATATATATATATATATATGTATGTATTCCGCTGATGACATTGGCAACACCTTCTTTGGGACTTATAAAAAAAACTGTAGAGAGCTGGGACCACTATATGGAGTCGTCACTATTATCCCTGGTTTGATATATGATATCTTTATACCAGGCAATAGGGTTTTGGCCCTCGCTCCGGCAAACAAACATAAGCTCCACTTTCACAGGATCCTTCTCCTCCAATTTCTTTCCCCCTGGACATCGCATCCGAATATTTTTCGCATTTAACCCTTATCCATAATAACAACAACAAAAAAGCATTAAAAATACTATTCACCTTCTCGGCATGCCTTTCGAAGATCATTCGGGCTCCTTGGTCTGTGGTCACCTTTGGAAACCTTCAAAAAAAGGTCTTCAAGACCCCGAAGGCAGTCTTGCCGTCCTAGAAAACACCTAATTTGAAGCTTTAAAAAACATTTAAAAATTAGAAAGCATTAGAAAATGTTGAAATGTGCTAAAAAGTACCAA
>JABUQX010146445.1:30000-31946 GCA_015478945.1 Trachelipus rathkii | reverse complement strand
TCACAATATATGGATTCTGCTGGTGCAACTGTTGTGAATGTGAAAGAGGTTGTAATGTCGATGCATTGGGCTGTAATATCTGTGTATATAGGGGGCTGTGAATGCTGGGATAAAGGATAGATTTTGCAGTGTGTGCAGTAATAACTATATAGAGTTTGCTAGTGACACTGATGAATCTGTGGAATTGAATTCTGTACAACTGCTGTATTATTATACTTCATTTTCTCATATACTCATTATATGGAAGTACAGCAACCTTCTTCATCATGGGGACATCCACTTAGTTATCAGTGGAGCTATAACGGAGAAGAGTAATGGTAGGAATACACCTCCTCCTTTCTGTAGTAACTTCTTTTTATTTTTCAGATTTTTAATGTTGAGGGAGAGTTTTTTTAATGATGTTTCTATAACGACGTAGCTTTACCTTCTGAGGTCTGTTTAAAGGAACATTTCTTTTTATAAGATTTAGGCATACTTCAGCTATACATTGTATGAATTTTCCTCCCTAATTAGTTTACGTTTTTCAGATGGTTTCAGCTTTTTAAATTTTTTTATAAGAGGTAAATACTTTGCAACTAGAGCACTCATTATTCAGGTATGTATACAGTTTCTATCTCATAGGGAAGAATGTTGGTACGGAGCAACACTCTGTACGTGTTTTTTGGGTGAAGTTCACACATCAAATAACCGTGAGGGATCGACGTAACCTCTTTATATACTTTTAAGAACTCTTTCCTCTTTTGAAGGGGAAACATTTGAGTTGCCAATACATTAATTTGACTCATGTCTCTTCTCTGTCCAAACAACAGTAAATACTGGGTGTTTAAAGAAACACTTCGCATATGCTTGCTTTGATGAAAAATATTCTGTGTTATGAAAAACACTGAGATATTTAGATGGTGAGAATAAACGGTGAACGCTTCTGCTATTTCCAAATTCAATTTGTGCATTAAATCATCTAATACAATAATTTTATGACCGTGTATATTGTCCAATGATCTAATATCATATATACCTTCATGAAATTGAATAACATCTTTATATTCTTTAAATTTTTCCTGATAAACATTATAGCACCATATTATTTTTACAGGGGTTTGCTCAAAAATCTCCATTTCCTTTAAAATATTTAATAATAGAAAGGTTTTACCACATCCTGTCGGTCCTGCTACAAGACATGTAGCTGGACTTCGGAACGTAAATTTCTCCACATCCATACTCGTCAAGTGAATAATGAATAATGAGATTAATTAAAGCAGTAAAGCAGTAAAACAAAACCTTACTAATCCCCTTGTTGCTAAGCAACAGCTCTATTGATTTACTGTTTTACTGCTTTAAGGTATATGTTTTTAATAAAATTTCGTACAATTTTAGTAAAATAAAATGTTTATATAACAGACACTCTGTGTTTTTATTCTTACATTACAATTTATAAATAAAAAAGTATTAAAACAAAAATAAAAGAAAACATAATGTTAATAAAA
Source organism: Trachelipus rathkii (assembly GCA_015478945.1). Lineage (NCBI taxonomy): Eukaryota > Metazoa > Arthropoda > Malacostraca > Isopoda > Trachelipodidae > Trachelipus > Trachelipus rathkii. The sequence continues at coordinate 30,462 of JABUQX010146445.1, read as the reverse complement.
ATATGACGTAAAGCAGTAAAGCAGTAAATCAGTAAAGCATTAAAGCAGTAAAACAAAGCCATACTAATCCCCTTGTTGCTAGGCAATTGAGCTATTGATTTACTGTTTTGATGCTTTAAGTTATATGTTTTTAATAAAATTTCGTACAATTTTATTAAAATAAAATGTTTATATAACAGACACTGCGTGTGTTTTTCTTACATTACAATTTTTAAATAAAAAGTATTAAAACAAAAATAAAAATAGAAATAAATATAATAATAATAAAAATAATAATAAAATAATAATAATAAAAATAATAATAAATAAAAAGTATTAAAACAAAATAAAAAATATAAAAGAAAACATAATGTTAATAAATATATGAGTTAAAGCAGTAAAGCAGTAAAACAAAAGCATACTAATCCCTTTGTTGCTAGGTAACACCTCTATTGATTTACTGATTTACTGCTTTAAGGTATG
>JABUQX010146445.1:22500-25000 GCA_015478945.1 Trachelipus rathkii | reverse complement strand
TACTATTGAAAAAATTCAATTTGACTTTAGGCATTTTCCCTTCAATTTTATGAAATGTGTTAGAATTTTATACAACCATATTAGTATATGGAGGTGGAGGCGGATAATCAACGTGATGTACAAAAAAAAAGAAATAATAAATAAATATATATATATATATATATATATATATATATATATATATATATATATATGGTACATGTGAATTTGATGGCTCGCTTTCTTGCGTAGTTTTTTTTATGTTGAAAAAGTTTAAAATGCCGTATAATTGACCAAAAATTGCTTTTGGTGTGAAGCTCAGATTCTTTCCTTTTTTTTAATTTTTTATTAAAAATTGTATGAACTTATTTCGAATTGTGTTTAGTTATTAATTATTTTCTTAGGTACGAATTTTCGTTCAAATAAAATAAAATGATAATTATGTTTTATTATTAAAATTAAATGATAAATACGTGTGACCTATAAGTAAACCACGTAGCGGAAAATAATTTAAGCTTCGTAAAGTTCCTGGGGAAAATGTATTATAAAAAAATATATATATATATATATATATATATATATATATATATATATATATATATATATATATATATATATATATATATATATATATATATATAAATATATATAAGTTATATATATATATATATATATATATATATATATATATATATATTACTTTAAAAAGGTATAGTAATGACTGAAAAAGAAGCCTGGAGAATGAGTTCGAAAGTATGACACTTCACAGGAAAACCCAGTTATATTTGGAATCAGCGTATAAAGCGTATTACCAAAAAGTAAAAAATATCGAAAAGTACGACACTTACAGAAAAAAAAATTACACATTTGGAATCAGTGTATAAAGCTTATTATATGTAAAGTCGTTTTATGATTTAAAACTAACGAACACCCTAGAGTAGACCGCATAGATACAGGAGTTGGGGTCTCTCGGCCTCTAGGTGGGACGATTTGGGATTTTCATCCCCTTTCTACATCGGCTCGGAGCCCCTAATGGAAATATGTTTCCTTGAACTTCAATTTTGGGGGCTTGAGCCGATGGGGGACAGAGGGGGGGACGAACGACTGTACATATAATAAGCTTTATACGCTGATTCCAAATATGTAATTTGTTTTTCTGTAAGTTTCGTACTTTTCATATTTTTTTACCCCTAAAATCGCTGATTCCAAATATGTATTTGGTTTTCCTGTAAGTGTCATACTCTTTCGAGATAATTCTTCCTGGCCCTTTCTGAATTATGCCCTTTAAAAATAAATATTATTGTAAACTGAATTAAATTTAATAAAGTACCAAAATCGTACAAAATATTTTTTGATAATACTCTTGACCTTTTCTATATATATATATATAGTTATATATATATATATATATATATATATATATATATATATATATATATATATATATATATATATATATATATATATATATAATTATATCTTGAACTATTAATTATAAAAGGAAAGTAAATTTAAACTTTAACTGCTTCACCTTTACTAAAATCAGTAGAGATTTATATAATTTTTTTTTACCCTAGACATGAAAAATTTAAACAAGATTGTAAATACATAACCTAAAATTTCATGACTCAGAGAAACGCGAGCCATTAAATTCAATATGAACTATATATATATATATATATATATATATATATATATATATATATATATATATATATATATATATATATATATATATATATATATATATATATATATATATATATATATATACATATATATATATATATATATATATATTATATATATATATATATATATTATATTATATATATATATATATATATATATATATATATATATATATATATATATATATATATATATATATATATATAGAGTATATATATATATATATATATATATATATATATATATATATATATATATATATATATAATTGTGTGTGTGAAATGTCAGATGCAACCACCTATAAATTGTACGACGAGACGCCCCTGATATATATATATATATATATATATATATATATATATATATATATATATATATATATATATATATATATATATATATATATATATATATATATATATATATAGTATATATATATATATATATATATATATATATATATATATATATATATTGCAGAAACGAAAGAATCAAACGATATAGTATGCGCTCTACAAGAAAATCAACAGATTTTACCAGAAAAACTTCATTGCCCAGAAAGAAATAAATCACGATATATAACAATGGATAATAGATATAGCTCTGAAAACTCTTGCGTTGGATTACGGTTTTCTGAAAACAAATTCTACTTCACACGTTGCGTAGATCAGTTGCATTTTATTTGCATTTGGTTGGAGGAAGAAAATGAAAAGACTAATTTGTCTAACTTTTCAGGTAATATATATCGATCGTACGCTGCGGGAAAGACACAGCTCAAAATTTGCCTTTTTTTTTGGCTAATTACTCTTGGAATGAATCCTGCTTTGAC
>JABUQX010146445.1:10000-17500 GCA_015478945.1 Trachelipus rathkii | reverse complement strand
ACATACCTAAAGCAGTAAATCAGTAAATCAAACCACCCACCCTACCCACCCCACCTTCCCATGATCTATTGATTCAGTCACATTTCGAGTATCATTTTGGATAAACATAACATAAAAATAAGTTTTTATACAGTGATCAACGAATATATGCTAACGTAACAAAGTTTTCACATTAATAAAGCTAACATAGCATCATCTGAACTAAGAATATAATGTACAACAACAAACCTAACATACCTTACGTACGAATAAACTGTCGACATTAACAAAGTTCCACACTTAACAACAGTAAAGTAACTAACATAGCATACAAACACGTGAGCTATTCACACTTTTGTCAAGCATATCTCTAACATGTCAATTAAATTTACCATAACCTTACCTAACTACCATAATACCTAACGGGTAAACACAAACATAGTAAAGTTTTATCCTCTGTAAAGCTAAACTATGAACATAACATACTTAACACACAACAACCAGACAAATAAACAGCTATCATTAACAACTTAACTATTGATCTATTGATTCAAATCAAGTTTTCATTTTTATAACATGTAATTTTCATTGAAAAGAGCGTTATATAAATACATAAAAACATATGCTTTATTTTAAATATATTAATTCATCTAATCAGAGAACATAGGATTCAACATAAATTGGGTAAGTTCTATATATCTCTCTAAAGATTCAACACCCTTTGAAAGGATGCAAGTATAAATGCGTTCCGCAGCACTAAACCATTTTTCTGCATATTTTGGTTCAACAGCACTCATTCTCTCGTTCCAGAGAGAAGTAAACTCATCCAAGCTGATAGTTATTAGCATACTCCTGTATACACCATTATACGGGAAACCACATGTTTCAGTGTAAATATCGTAGATTACACCATGAGCTATATGTATTAAGTCCTCAAGTATGTCAACATCGTTAAGATGCGATGTTAATTCGTTTTTTATTTTAATCAGAGCTGTAATATTTTCAGATGTTCGAACTATGAAACCCTTACATGTACGTCAGAAGAACGCTCCATCGATGGGTTTCCAATAGTTGCGTACATCAAGGCTTTTAATATTGTCCCACGTTGAGAAAACAGCGTCTATTCTATTAGAACCACTTACGCTGTCTCCTAAGCTAGATATTTCACTACGAGTCGATACATCAGATGACACACTTATCCTCTACCCATGCTGCTGCGATGTCGATAATCTTGATGAATTCTTCAGCACAAATGAATAAGGGTCTATTATTTGCACCTCCGGCTGGAATACAAGCAATGTATCGGTCGCCATTCGGTTTACGAATAAATATAAATGACACATCCTCGGGAATAACGAAAGACCTCGTAAAGATATCAACAACAAGCGTAGAGATGCGGGGAGATGTCATCGTACCAGCGCACCGAAAAATGTTCTACAATTTCTACGTTTCTTTCAACCAATCAGAAGAAAGTAAACAAGAATATAACGTACGAACGAGCCATATCAGTTCAAAAGTGCATATAATCTCGCTAAACAACAACAACAATAACAATAAACATGTTTACTATGGTAATATGTGTATACAAAGGAGACCTATACAGTCAAATTAATGTAAAGCAAGCTTAGATGAAACAAAAAAGGTTATAATAATAATAATAATAATAATAATAATAATAATAATAATAATAATAATAATAATAATAATAATAATAATAATAATAATAATAATAATAATAATAATAATAATAATAATAATAAAATAATAATAATAATAATAATACACACAATAATGATAATAATAATAATAATAATAATAATAATAATAATAATAATAATAATAATAATAATAATAATAATAATAATAATAATAATAATAATAATAATAATGATAATAATAATAATAATAATAATAATAATAATAATAATAATAATAATAATAATAATAATAATAATAACAAAAATAACTGTGACAGGATATATATAAAAATAAGCTCTTTGAATAAAATATCATAGCAAAGTGTAATAGTTTACTGATTTTAAAGCAGTAAATCAATAAATCAGTAAATCAAACCATCAGCTCCTCTACTCCCCACCCCACCCTCCCTTCCATGATCTATTGATCTATTGATCCATTGATCATTTAGGATAAACATAATATAAAAATAAGCTCTTTATATACTGACCAATAAATATATGCTAACGTAACAAAGTTTTAACATCAATAAAGCTTACATATCATAACCTGAACTAAGTATATAATGTACAACGACAAAACTAACATACCTTACGCTCGAATAAACAGCCAACATTAACAAAGTTCTATACTTAACAACAGTAAAGTAACTAACATTGCATACAGAATGTAACCTGTCCACACTTTTTCAATCATATCTGTAACATATCATTGTTTTATTGCCTTAACATAGTAATATTTAACAAAAATTTATCATAACTTTACCTAATTATCATACAGACCAACGAATATATGCTAAGGTAACAAAGTTTTCACATCAATAAAGCTAACATATCATAGCCTGAACTAAGAATATAATATACAACGACAAACCTAACATACCTCACGTATGAATAACCTGCTAACATTCACAAAGTTCCCTACTTATCAAAGATAAAGTAGCTAACAGGACATATAAAACTCAATGTATCCCCACTTTTCCAACATAACAGCAACAGCTAAAGCAGCATTATATAACAAAATCCCTGAACAAAGTGACCAATCTATCAAAGATACCACCATCTTGAACTATGAATTGATACTACCTTCATCAAAGTGTCACTCATATCAAATATAACGTCATTTTGAACTATGAATAAACGTAGACATCAGCAAAATTCTCGGGCAAACCTAACATTACTCAGCAAAAACTTAACCTAAGCCCACGCTTCTAACACATCATCACCAGTTAACACAGTAATATCTTAAGAAACTTATCATTTCTCTAACAAATCAGTGTTAATTTCACATTGTCATAGTAATATTTAACAAAACGTAACAGAAATTAAACATAGCCTAACATATCTAGCACTTACTAAGGGAAACCTACAATAGATACTAACATTTGGAACTAAGCATAAGACATTAACATTTGGAGCTATTAATAAGTTCTCAATCTACCCCTCATTACACAGAAAACTCAACCTATCCCTGCTTTTCAATCATATCATCAGCAGCTAAAGCAGTATTATCTAACAAAATTCCTTAACAAAGTGTCCAAACTATCAAAGATACCCGCATCTTGAACTATGAATTGATACTACATACATCAAAGTGTCTTGCATATCAAATATAACATCATTTGAACTATGAATAAACGTGGACATTAGCAAAATTCTCTGTCAAACATCATAAAATAACCTATCGATCATACAGATCAACGAATAAACGCTAACAACTTAACCTATCCTACCTTCCGAAACATTACGCAACACCTTCGAGTCGTTTGGTTTACAAGGTAGGCATATCATTAGGGTTACTTTCATGTTCATACAAAAGCTTTCACGAATGCGTTCACTCATCAACATAATCTCAAGCTTTACTATACATAACCGAACTATTTTCAACGATGAGTCCCAACTACTCGGAGATCATCCCAGAGATGCATGAAGACCCATTTCGGGGTTTCCCGAAGGAGAGGGTGTAAGCGGTAAGGGCACAACCCTTGGGGTTGTGCCCTTATGTAACCGCTTACACCCCCTCCTTCGGGATACCTCGAAATGGGTCTTCATGCATCTCTGGGGTGATCTCTGAGTTGTTGACTGATGGTGATCGGCAGGTGATATATAAGAGCAAAATTGTTATATCATCAATCTCAAATCTTTTACACAGGATATTTTCTTTGATTTCAGATTCATCATCAATCGTTTCTATCCCTAGCGAGAAGAAGAAGTTATTTCTTGATAAAAAATCTTATAAAAATTTAACGATCAACTGCGATTCTATGAATATAACGGTGGTATGTATATATATATATATATATATATATATATATATATATATATATATATATATATATATATATATATATATATATATATATATATATATATTGATAAAACACCCCTAAAATATATCACCCTGCTGGGATTGAACCGGACCCTAGCAGATGTACACGTAACAGCAGAACTTGGTCGAATATATATATATATATATATATATATATATATATATATATATATATATATATATATATATATATATATATATATATATATATAGATATATATGTTATAAAATATACAGTGCAAAGTAATCCGCTATTTTTAATTTATTCGTGAAATTTGAACCAATTATGTGAAAACGAAAACCGCGCCCTTTTCCATATTGTGTGGGTTCAAAATAGTTAAACGAAAAATGGGCATAGAAATGACAAGAGAATTATGTTCATATGACGTCATCAAAAGCACCTTGACGATTGAAGTAAAATATTTCCAAATAGTAGGGGTTATAAATATATTCTTGAAAGGTATGAATCGCTGGATATTACATGAAGTTTAATGCTTATTATAGGTTATTACAGATATTTAGTTCTCGATTGTCCTATAAAGTTATAATCGATATATATATATATATATATATATATATATATATATATATATATATATATATATATATATATATATATATATATATATATATATATATATATATATATATATATATATGGGCGTAGGCAGGGGGGGGGGCACTTCCCTAAATCTTGGCGAAATAAAAATTATGAACCTTATATGTTTGCCAGACGACGTTTTTAAGAGTTTAGTAGAAAAAATGAAAAAATACATCAATCCATAGATAATGAAGTAGTAATTACTAATTAATAACGTATTATATTATTTTTTCTAAAGTTTTAATGTGTTTTCGTTTTCATATTGGCTTAAAGTCAACTAGCTTTGTGCTTTTATACAGCTGGATTCTTCTGACATTATTCTCCGCTAGAACTTTCAGTATGTCGATAGCATTTGGCGGCTGCCAAAGCTGTTAAATCAATCTCGGAAGGCGTACCCGTTGATATTCAGCTGCAGACAACACATTAAAAAACAATTGCAGAAAATAAAAGAAATATCACAGCAATTTTGAAGACCTATATTTTTATATATATATATATATATATATATATATTATATATAGTATAATATATATATATATATATATATATATATATATATATATATATATATATATATATATATATATATATCACCTCTAACCTTGCCCCTAAAGGAAATCCTGCCTACGCCCATGTATATATATATATATAGTCTAATATGAACCTTTCGTCTGACCTTTGATATTCCATATAACGATATATCGATATAGTATTGATATATCGAGCAGTGATATATCGATATAATTATAAAACAAATATAAGAAACAGTTATGTTGTTTAGAAGCCGTCGAGTGATGTTATTCTTGTGGTAAAGTTAAATTTAAAGATTTATTTACTGAGTTGTAAATATGAATTTATATGATCTATTTCATATTAGTGTTTCCATAACTAAAATTGGTTAATAGTGTTTTTAAGGTTTTGCAATATTTAGTTGTGCTTTAGAATGGTTTAAGTTAAGTGTAAATTTTTTTGGACAGTGATTTACTTAACTTTAAATATGGATTTATACGACCTATTTGATATTTGTAATGACGAATCCACTTTATTAAGGTTTTTGAAGTATTAGAAACTGATTTTGGAACAAAACATTTGCGATAAGCCATTGAAGTGATTAATAACCCTAATCCGTGGTATATATATATATATATATATATATATAGTATATATATATATATATATATATATATATATATATATATATATATATATATATATATATATATATATATATATATATATATATATATATATATATATATATATATATATATATTTATATATATATATATATATATATATATATATATATATATATATATATATATATATATATATATATATATATATATATATATATATATATATATATATTTATATATATATATATATATATATATATATATATATATATATATATATATATATATATATATATATATATTTATTTATAGTCAACGAGCCCCTAAAATGGAGTATTAACCCTTTTTAGGGGGCTCGAGCTGATGGAGTGACTGAGAGGGGACGTTTGCTTCCGGAGGTGGTCGGAGAAACCTCATTGCACACAAAGACCAAAGCCGATGGGGGACGGAGGGGGGGATTAGTCCCCCCCGTAGTCCACCTAGAGGCCGAGAGACCCCGACTCCTGACATCGGGGCGGACTACCCGTGGGTATTCGTTAGTGATATACCCCAAAAAACAATAAATCCCAAAAATGAGTACTTTTGGGACATTTATTCGCAACAATCTTTTCGTACTCTAAAATCTCAAAACCATTTGGGACACATTTGAGATTATAATCATATATATATATATATATATATATATATATATATATATATATATATATATATATATATATATATATATATATATATATATATATATATATATATATATATATATATATATATATATATATATATATATAAACAAAAATAAAAACGCAGATCTAAAGATAAATATATAAGGTATATGTATATATATATATATATATATATATATATATATATATATATATATTTAATGGTTGTTTGAAAATATATTAAATTATATGTCAAAACTTACTCTTCAGACTGATAAACAAATCCTTGGCCAGGCCCCCTTGACAATCCAACCAACTATCACTTTCTTAGATTCTCAAACCTATATTGTAACAGTATCTAGATCTCCTGTTGAATGAGCTACCGGCCTGTGCAATAATATAGTGCAACTTTATACTTAAAACTCACCAACCTATCTCCCTGAAGATCCTTCAAGTGGAACAACGGTTTGAACGGGTTCGTTGCTTTATGTGAAAACCTGATCAGTCAATACTATTCGTTATCAAAGAATTTACCTGTCTTGTGATCAATACTTTGATCATGAACTCAACGTCTTTAAGACCTAAAATAATTGCTACTTGAATTTTTAAATAAATAAGAAAATAAATTACCTTTGGAAACACTCAAGAAAACTACTGGAATAAGTTTAAAAATACTTTAATAAAAAAAAATAAATGAATGTGTACTGCTTTATACAAGACTAGGTTTTATGCATCCATGAACATGCAGTTAGATGTCCGTGGATATCTACATACATGCGCATTGAATATATAGAACCTCAGTACTAAATACCAATTATATATTTTATGCTTTGAAAATGTCACTTGCAATGCAGATCAACGACCATACATATATACATGCAGTATGTACATTTGTATGTGCACGAATGTGTATTTGCAAATAACGGTTAATCAATACAAAATGCTCTATCATTAAATTTATATAGATCCTTGCCCATAAATATGTATATATAAATATATAAATATTTATGTTCAAGAATGTATATAAATAAACAAATTATATTAACAAAAATATACAGACTGACTGATTTGATAAGAGATATTAAATCTTTACTTG
>JABUQX010146445.1:0-5000 GCA_015478945.1 Trachelipus rathkii | reverse complement strand
CAATGAAAGAGAAGAAACCAGTATTAGGTATATGAAAAAAAGAAAAACCAGAAAAATAGAGTGAATGTGTTTCTGTCTATGATTTGAGAAAGAGAAACGGACTTGGAGATGAATTTAAAAGAAAAGAAGCAGATATTGAAGCAGTGATAATTTCAGAAATTAGTAAATAATGTTGAATAAAACAATTTTTTTCTTTAAATTTTTATAAAATATCAAAAAGTTTTTATTACATTTATTAACTGTTTAGAAGTCCTGAAGTAGTTGACCTTGCTTTTGTAGCAGAAATACAACAACAATTTCGGGCAATACTTCAAATATCGATATTTACATAGACTGTCTGTTCTCAAACTAAATCTTAAATGTGACTGTGAAAGAAAATACCACATCCAGGGCTTTTACCCATAGAAGACGGGATATTTTAACAACGCTGGCAGATTGTGAAACTGTGAACCCACTAAATGTTATTTTTTTTCTTCCCATGAAGGAAGGTATATAGTATATTGTAAACCGCAATAGACTTAAACAAACGAGCATAAATTTCGGAGAGAATGTAAGCTACGGGCTCCACTATTCAATGATTGAAGCAGGATGTTTATTCTAACAAGAACATCATTGATAGATCTATTTATATGTATAATGCAAAAAGATGTGATGTCTTTTTTCAGCACTAATGTAGAGAGTATTGTTAATTCCATCATACAAAGGATAAGGATGTTAAACACAAGTTAAAAACATTCACCCTTATTTACATAAACAATAATAATTATAGATAACACATCTCTAAACAACTTTCATACTAAACACCTGATACCAAACAAAGCAATTTGAGAAATTATATATAGTAGAGTAGAAAGAGCAGATATATATATATATATATATATATATATATATATATATATATATATATATATATATATATATATATATATATATATATCGGGTCCTCCCCCAGATCGATCACCGATTAAAGCGAGACGGCATGTTGGTAATACAGTTTTCCAAAGGGCTCGAGAGTCACCCCATAGCCTCCCAATACGTTTTGCATAAATTCATAAGTTGGCTAATCTTGCGTCCCTTTCTTCCTGGGGAATTCAGCGTCTCGAACAATACACCCCCAAAGGTTATCAATGGATTTATAATACATCCACGACTTGGCCAAGGTAGTTGAATTATGTCTGTCGTGTTCTTCAAAAACCATTGCAACTTCGAGTTGTATGTATAGGGGCTATTGTCATGTACATATAAAAATCTCTGAGGGTCTGAAAATAAAAATGCTCGAACAGCTATAAGAAACCTCTTCTGTTATTTCTAGATAATGATCGATGTGGGAACCATCCATTTATGGTCGAGTTCTCCAAGAAAAAGACCACTTCAACCCAAATGCCAGGCTGTCTCGTGCCCACTTCTGGCTTTCTTCATATGTTGGGTAATTGGTTGATAAGCAAGTGTTATTCAGTAGCCAACAATGGTGGACCGTGATCCGTAGATGAAAAGGTTTTCCTATTGCTAAACCACCAGAGAGTTCAAAACCCTTCTCTGTCTCGTTCGTTAATTGTAACAAAAGACCTGTTCTCTTTTAATTTTTTATCTCTGTCACTTTGTTTGATAGGAAACAAAGTTACGGAAAGAGAACACACCTGTTTGATCGGCTACGAAGTGTAATTCAAGAAATAAATACATGAAGTGGGTCGGATGTCTTTTTTTGACATTCATGATTTTGTTACGTACGTGGACAATTTACGGTCTTCAGCTCTAGTAGTGCAACGAGGGGGCACCGCATGAGGACGATCCCTTAGATTTCACCTTCATATATCTTTTTGGATCCACTTCATAGTAGTCTTGATGTTCAGACCAAGGTGCTCAGATCTATTTTTGAGCACGCCGCTTTCGTAGTTTCCTTACACTTACCCCTCCTCAATGCTAAATTTTCCTTCCGGGTCCATCGTCCTGAATAAATATATAATTTTGTAGTTATCGGACAAATCAACAGTTGCATAATATAAGAAACAGATGAATAATTTGCATTTAATTTCGTTTACTAGATAATCATTGGATACATGTTTTCTTCCATACTCCCTATCGCTAAATCCCAGGTACTGTTTAACGCAGATAGTGAAAATGACAGGAGAACCATGTTACACGGCAACACAGTACAAATTTTATAAAAGAAACTGTTTTGTAGTCACTTGGGTCGTCTATTCTTTCTCTATGTGTATATTATATATAGAGTATATATATAGTATATATATATATATATATATATATATATATATATATATATATATATATATATATATATATATATATATATATATATATATATATATATATATATGGTGAAGTTGCATAATAAAAGAAGAAAATCTATAGACTTTTCAAAGAACTTTATTTAGATTAAAAGTTTCATAAATATATGTTGAACCTAAAAATCATTGTAATTTTTTTTTCATTTATTCTCATGGAAATATTAAGATTTTTATTTCACAAATTAGACATGACAGAGGGGATAATTTAAGGCAAGAAAGTGGTAGAAAGAAATGCAGAATACCATATGATATTCCTTTAGTTAAAGTAATACCATAGTGTAAAGGGAATTAAAATTATTCTTTTTTAACTAAAGGAATACCATAGGGTAAACCGCAAAGATGGCAGGAGTCGGGGGCTCCTCTATGTCCCCCGTCGGCAAGCCATGGGGAGGATTCCTCTGTCCCCCCGCTTTCCAAGCCCTAAATGGGAAAATAAAAAATCATAATATTTCCGATGAAAAAAACACTTTGCGAAATTTTCCGTTGAACCAAATATATAATTTTTTTACCAAAGTTGCCGTTCTCTAGTTATTATTGATGTCTGCTTTAGGACAACTCTAATCTACATATATATATATATATATATATATATATATATATATATATATATATATATATATATATATATATATATATATATTTTATTTTATTTTATTTTTTATATATATATATATATATATATATATATATATATATATATATATATATATATATATATATATATATATATATTAATATATATATATATATATATGTATGTATAGTATAGTATATATATATATATATATATATATATATATATATATATATATATATATATATATATATATATATATATATATATATATATATATATATATATATATATATATATATATATATATATATATATAAGCTTTATAAAATTTTAAGCTGCCCCCCCCTAGGTTGGAAGCTGGCGACGCCCATGTATATATATATATATATATATATATATATAAGTAACTGATCTGTGTAATTTCTTCCTACATTGTAAAACATAAGTAACATACTTTCTTTTTCCAAAGAAGTTCACGATAATTTGTTCAATATATATATATATATTTATATATATATATATATATATATATATATATATATATATATACTATATATATATATATATATATATATATATATATATATATATATATATATATATATATATATATAGATATAGTATATATATATATATATATATATATATATATATATATATATATATATATATATATATTTTATATATATATATATATATATATATATATATATATATATATATATATATATATATATATATATATATATATAAGATATATATATATATATATATATATATATATATATAGTATATATATATATATATTTGGAAGTTAGTAATAAAGCGTTTATGGAGGGTACAGTTCCGAGATTGGAGGAGTATAGGCAAAGTAACCCTCAATAAGAGATATGGAACCTGTAGGGAATTATAGAATTAGTTTATTGAGTGTTGTAGGAAGATATATGCTATGGCCTTGTGAGAACATATATCTAATAGAATCATTTATAAAGACAAACCAACATATATGAGATAGGCAGATCAATCTTACATTGCAAACAAATGACTAAATGAGAGAAGAAATAAATAAAATGTATTTAGGTTTAAGATCAAAATATAAAAGAGAGAATAATAGAGGAAGTTTATATAGCAGAAAAGTTAGTAATATATGGTGATGGTAGGTAAGCTTCTGAACAAATCAAAAGTATAAGATTTATAGTGAAGTGTGTGTTAGAATGAATGGTGAAAAGATTGGTTTGTTATTAATAGTGGTCGTGGGAGGGATGTGTTGCAGTTCCTTAATACCAAATTGCATAAGATAAAGTGGAAAGAATTAGAGACAAAAAGGGCAAAGACAAATGATGGAGGATGGAGGTACTGACAAGCTTTCCCACCTATTATATGAATGGTTACTTTGTGGTAAACTAAAGAAAGCTGAGAGCACTGGTGAAATACTTCTGCGGGCAGTGTGTAAGAGGAGGGGTTTGAAAGTAAACAGATAAGAGTGCTGCTATATAGTGAGGACAGTCCTCAGTGTGAAGCTATGTTAGATGGTGAGCAGTTGGAACAAGTGTCTGAGTTTAAATATTTATATATATGTAAGAGAAAGGGGAACGGATGATGGCGAAAGGTAGTATTAAAGTTATGAATGGTAAGGTGACTGGTTCAATTAAATCATTGGTTTATGTAAAGGACCAAGTCTTGAGGCTAGGGTCTTACACAGAGGGTATAAGCACAAAGAATTTATAGTAGTGAGAGTCTGGAATAAGAGGTATATTCCAAAGTTCAATGTGTTCAGATACAACCTTAGGGCGTGTTAGTGAGAAGAATCTGATAAAATGAGAAATGGGAACGTATTAGAGTTATGGTGTGAAGAAAGGTAGATGAGAATAAATGAAAGTACTTTGAGATGGTTTGGTCATGTGTAATATAGTTTGGTTGGTTGCTGATGTGGTGTGTGTGTTGGGAATCGACTGCTGGGAGACCGAAAAAGTGAATTGAGTCAAAGAATGTCTGAGAAATGAGTTTGTCAGATGCGAGAATAAAGGTGCATAATATGAGTGAATGGCGGGCTTTGGGAAATTCTCACCTAAACCTGCTACAATTCTGACGAGATATGCCATAGTGAGGGGTCCCAT